>LQNS02278129.1:8466236-8482500 GCA_001587735.2 Parhyale hawaiensis | reverse complement strand
AGATGTGCAACTAATTACATTAAAATCCAACAACAAGCATACCGGTAGAAGGAAATTTTCCAAACACTCAAAATAAAGTTGGTAAACCGTGAAAATTTTCACGGGTCCAGCTAGTGAAGATAATAATGTCAATAACAAAAATTCTAAAGTGTTACTATACAACATACACGTTTTTTCCTGGACTCAGGTGTGCACGCGCTGGTGCAGTCGTACACCCCCGCGGGCACCAGCAACATCTGCTACGTGGTGTACAACCTCTGCAGCGGGAAGGTGCTGCAGGAGTTTGCGCTTCCCACCGACTCTGCTGCCTTCCTTGCCCAGGCCCCCCACAGGGTGCAGATCGCCGTCACCGGCGAGGTGAGTTGCCTCCAGCGTCTTCAGACGAGGGCTTCTTTCCATTTTATGCTCCTACTAGAGGGCCCGCGCTGTCATAAAATGACAGCGAAGAATTTGTGATGACCTTCTTCACTGATCATACTTTCGTTATTACAACTGCTAACCTAAGCACCCTGAGATGAGCGTTTACGGCTTCACAGCCGCTCAGTATCGGAACTATTATTTCTCTGAACTGGAGAAAATTCACTGCTTACTGTAGGCTTATCAGCAACGCTCAAAGTAATAGCTCCGCTTCGGTATTGTGGATACAATAGGCTAGCCTATACAGGTCCAATGGTTTTTGCTTGGCGAAAGTTATTTCATCGACCATTGAATTATGTTTGGGAGAATAGCTGAAGCAACAAAATCATCTGTTGGGATGAAACTACGAATCAAGATGCATGAGACCGCCAATGGAAGCTTCAGATATCTTCCGTGCTGCGATTTCAACTTCGGCAATGCAAGAAGTGCATTTAGACTTTAGGTTGCCCGATACTTAGTCATAGATTCGATGTATGGAGAAGCTAATACTCGTACAAATCAGACTAAGCATGCGATGCCTTCATTGTTTGAGTATCAAGTTTCCCTGATTAAGATAAGTTAGCCATCTTTTGCAACCCGGCCTATTTTCTATCAAACAGTTTTCAATGGAAGTTGAGAGGACGACCAGAGCCTCCAAGGAGCTTCTAATGGGAGAAGCAAGCCCAAGCACTCTCTGGGCGAGTAAACACATGACTTTGTCACGTGATCGAAGCTGGCGTTTAGAGTCATTAAAGTGGCTGAAGTGGCAGTGGTCAGCACATATAATTAAGGAAGATACAGACAGGCAGTTCTTCAATATTTTTGCAAGACAACCGCGTCTGAAGATTTAGCTATATCCCGGTGCTCACCCTGTTACTTTTATCATCAGATGGTATACAGGATACAAGTTTCCTTTACATACTTCCATCCGCTCGGAATTTCGTCGATGGTTAATGGCTATAAAAATTTGAGCTCAGGGCTCCTTCCTATATAGGCTGCGTGAGNTATAGAGAAGGAGGGAGCCAGTAGCCTAGCCCGTTGAAGCTCAAGAGTCTCTTATGGCTGTCAGCCAGTTGTCGTATGCACCAATCGCATATCAGTAAAGAGTCTCTTATGGCTGCAGACAGTCGCGTATGCACCAATCGCATATCAGTAAAGAGTCTCTTATGGCTGCAGACAGTCGCGTATGCACCAATCGCATATCAGTAACTCGGTTTGTCTGCTGCTCCCCCGTGAAATCCACTGCTCCCCCGTCACTGCCACCAATGTGCGCCTCACAGCCATAAAAGATTTGGTTGAATTGCTGGCGAATCTGTGAATAGGCCACAGTGCTCCCTCCTCCTCTATTGAAGCTCCTTGCTCGCAACGCTCCCGTAGTGTAAATAGAGAGGGTGCGCTCCTCTCTATTAGAACCTCCTCAAGAGCCTCCAACCTGGCCTAATTTCCGCCTGTTTAGTTAAAGCGTAACAGAAAATGGACAAACTGATGAACAAACACACCGATAAATACACATCGCTCTTTATTATATTGCAGATTGGTGATACCTTCTTTTGTTGTTCCTCTTTTTCTCTACTTGCGCTTTGATGCTCTGAGGAAACGCGCATGGGTTCCTCGTTCGTTTTGGTATGTTACACAATAGGTAAGGTAGCTATGTCCCATGTCTTATCTTAGAACAGCTTAGTACTGTTTTCAGGAGACGTAAATTATCTTACGTTACCGTAATCGGAGCAGTTGATTTGGGCTGGGTTAGAGTAGCTTAAGCTCATGTATGTAGTACCGTCGCTAATGATAATAAAAAAATGCGTATGTCCCCCACAGACGGAAGGCGTGTGCGTGGTGCTCGATGGCAACAGCACCGTGTACCCCATCAACAGGGACTGTGAGCGTGTGAGCTCTGCCACCAGTGGGTAAGTGCCCTCTCTGATGGTCATTGACAGGCTTTAGGCCTTTACGCCAGGGGCTCCCATACTATCCCACCTAACTGACCTGACACTATCTCTAGCTCCACCTCGCCCCTTTCGAGTGACCCAAGTGACTGATACTAGTCTACTTTGCATACGTACGATGGCAGTTCGCTACTTGTTTTCATTATTTCATTACCCATGGATTATTCCAATATATGTAAAAATTTGACTCCCCCTTCTTGAATTGTCCATCTAATTTGGGAACCACTGCACCAAACGGTGGCATCCAGTTTCTACAAACTCTCCGTTACTGTTGTCACTTGAGTACCTGGCACTATAGAGTAGGTTTAAATTTGTAAGACTGTGATAGAGCAGAAAGTGACTGGTACTTGGGCGGCAATATGCAGTGTTGCTGCAGTTCTATAGAGGAATGAGTACATACCAGTGCTGTATGTGGTCTGCTTGGTATTTAAATATACAGTATCTTACCTTTGATTATGCAATAAAATTTTGTTCACTCATTTTTCAAGATAGGTATCGAACATTTGAAATGTTCATAGTAAGTTACTGCACAGGTATGTTGTAACTTGGAAAACAATTAGAAAATAGTAAATCGGAACCATTTCCCACGTTTTGGCAACAATTTTTGCTTATCGCGCGGGATCCTGCTGTTACGCCAGATTATGCAACATCACTCTCTAGTCAACATAGGCAAGAAAAGCGGTCTAACCAGTGAAAAAAGATCAAAGTGACCTCGTTATTGGCTCCTGGTAAGACAACACTCGAAGTTTCCAAGGAATTACAGCGTGATTGCCGAACAATTAAGGCTTATGCAATTGTAGATAAGGTCAACCGGAAAACTCCGGATAGAGCCTTCACGAGGAAATTGACTGCTCGGAATTTGCGACATTGAAAGGTTTCTATGGGTAGAAAACAACTTTCTGCAAGTAAGGCGATATTTGAAAATGCTGGAGCTCCAATACTAAGCAGAGAAACAAAATTTTAGGTTCTGCAGAAGCTAGGGAAAGTGAAAAAGGCAATTAAACGACTATCTTCCCTTGCAATATTCTCTGCAGTTCCCTTCCGTTCGCTTCTTTTCGTTTCACTACTTTTCGCCACTGTCATCACTCTCCCTACATCCCTCTGGGAGGTGCTATTCTATATAATGCGGCCTGGAGATAATGTTTCTCACATCGTACGGGTAGGAGTGGTGACGGAGGAAGGTTTGACTGCGTGTGTGGGGGAGGAGGTCCTCGGCTAATGCAATTTTTCATTCCATTAAGAAAAATATTGCTACTTCCTACGTCAGTAGGAGTTGTTTTTCTTTGTGTCATTTCAAAATTGTGTTAGCCTCCGGGTAGCCTTTGCGATGTCAGACGTCTAAGGTGTTGTACTTCCATGTTGGCGAAGTAATCATCTGCACTAACGACAGTTGTTCCATTGCCTGTAGTAAAGATAGTGCTTGTTCTCTCTCATCTACTGTGTACAAATACTTCTTGTTAAAAATAAAACTATCAGTTTCATCGGGCACGTCTGGATGTAGCCATTTTAGGAATGGAAAGTTGAAGTCACCTGTCATGATTACACTGTACTTCCTCTCAATTCCACTGCAATGTGTGTGAATTTTGTCGAGCAGCTCCGCAAATTTCTCAGAAGCACATTTTGGCGGTCGATAGCACACCACACAAACCAGTTTAATTTTTTCTATTTTTACAATTAGAATTTCACACATGCTATTCGAGAATTTCTGTAGAACGTGTGAGCCAAGCTGTTCTTTCACATACAACGCTACTCCGCGTTTTTGTAGTCACACCTGTGCAAAGTATAGTTTTCAATATTGACCTCAGCATCACTAACACTGTCATTTAGGTGTGTTTCAGTAATTGCTAGGAAGAGCGAATTTGCTTCACCTGCAATGTCTCTAAGTATTAGTTGCTTTCTGTAGTTTGTGTATAAACTTTGAATATTGACCATATAAAATTTATTTAATGTTTGGCTACTCATTAGTTCTTTTGGGTCTTTGCATCGTTTCGATGGTTGGTTTGGCAGTTTATTTAACCTCTTACCCACATTTGTGCGGGATTTCCCTGATGTGGTGGTTGCCAAGTCGGCTGTTGAATTCCTTTCTGTCCTTTTTCCATGGAAGTTTCCATCGACAGCATCTTTTGATACATTGTCTGTAAAAAATTTTCTATCTTCTGAATGTTCTGTTTCATATCTTGGAAGAACGCCCTGGTGTCAGCTTGGTTCTGTGCGCTAATACCAGGGTTGTCATCAGTCCTATGTGGTGTTTTCTCGCGCTCTGAGAATCTTTCTCTTTACCTGTTGGCTTGTGGGTGAGAATGACTAGGTTTATGCCACGGTATTCTAGTGTTTTCCCCGTGGTCTCTTTGATGCCACGATGGTGTTCAGAACTACTGTGCGTTACCTTTGATTATGCAAATAAAATTTTTCTAGCTTATTTTTCAAGATAAGTGTCAAACATTTAAAATGTGAATACACGTAGTAAGTGCACAGGTATGTTGTAACTATAAAAACAACTAGAGAAAAAGAAAACTGAATAATTTCCCACGTTGTGGCAACATTTGCTTATCGCGCGGGGTTCTGCTGTTACCCCAGATTATGCAACATCACTCTCTAGTCAACATGGGCAAGAAATGCGGTTTAAAAAGTGAAGAAAAGATCAAAGTGACCTCGTTATTGGCTTCTGGTAAGACAACACTCGAAGTTTCCAAGGAAAATTACAGCGTCATCACTGAACAATTAAGGCTTATGCAATTGTAGGTAAGGTCAACCGGAAAACTCCGGTTAGAGCCTCTATGAGAAAATTGAATGCTCGGGATATGCGACATTTGAAGGTTTCTACTGCTAGAAAACAACTTTCTACAAGTAAGGCGATATTTGAAGACGCTGGAGCCCCAATACTAAGCAGAAAGACAAGATGTGAGGTTCTGCAGATGCTAGGGGAAGTGAAAAAGGCAATTAAACGACCACTTCTAACAAAAACTCATAAAGAAAATAGGGTCAAATGGGTTGAGGAGAACATGAAAACTGATTTCTCCAATGTCATATTTACTGACGAATGCAGAGCCACTCTTGATGGTCCAGATGGATGGGCCCTCCATGACCGACCTCAACAGACACGGCTTAAGCGTCAACAAGGTGGTGGAGGTGGCTGGGATAGTAGGTGACACCCTTATTGGTCCATGTGAAGCGGCAGAAGGAGTTAAACTGAATGCAGAAAGGTACTGCCAGTTTCTTGAAGCCAACTTTATTCCATGGCTTCATGAGCAGACTATCGCACGCAGAACTAAATTGGTATTTCAGCACGATAACGCTCCCCACACCGAGCACGGTACACTGCTAACTGGCTTTCGGATGGAGGATTCAAATCAAAAAGGATTATGACCTGGCCAGTGAATAGCCCTGATTTAAATCCCATTGTAAACCTCTGGGCAATGATCAAAAGGAAGGACTATGAATGTGGTCGGCAGTCTTCGAGCAAAGGAAGCCTGTGGAATGCACTAAAAACAGCAGCAGATTTTATTCCACCATCTGAAATATCAAACCTGACAAAGTCTGTTGATAATCGCCTTACAAAATCATGCAAAATGGAGGTTGCCATGTTCAAAATTAACTTATGTTTACCGCTACTGAACACTTATTTCAGTGTTTATTGAATTGTTTTGGTTATAATTTCTTGGTTTTGAACGTTTAATAACAATAGTCCCGTTCACTTGTATTTATTTCCTCTCTATGACGTTTTTTTAGCTTGTTGCAAAATCTGAGGTAACAGTAAAAAACTCGTAAATAAGCAAATTGTACGATAAACTTAACCAATGGCCAATTATTTATTTTACAAGTGCTGTTTATTTTGGCAACATAGCCGTACATTTAGTTAATATTAATATTTCAAAGTTAGACACTCATCTTGAAAAATTAGGAAAATTCTATTTGCATTTATCAAAGGTAACGCACTGTAGTAGTACGTATGGTACTACCCAAGTGAATTTCGCTACATAAGGATCCAGGCATTCTCCTTTTCGGAAGGAATTTCGACAAACAATTGGGTGGAACAAATCTCAAATTTTTCGGGTGCTACTGAAGCGCTAGTAAAGGTTTCTACTACTACTTTCGGGATTTGCAGCCATAGGTGCCGTATTTCATGAACCTTGAGCATCTTTTCGGATGGAAAAAGTTACACCCTTCGCCTGAAATCCCGTATTTACAGATGTTCTTTGTGTACAACCCGCAGATTATATTTCTCTTTGTATTTTGTACCTCGGATTTATCTTTCACAGTTGGATTATTTCTCCAGGTAGGGACGCTATGTGTCTCTTGACTGTTGTCGCTTACATTTCGTCCATGAGGCGGTACCTCATTGGTTGCCGTGTGAGTCTCACACGCCCGTGTGTCATTAGCTTGGAAGGAGCTGCGTTTATCTTTTTCCGGACTGCATGGGCAGTCCTTGCAATACCATTTAAAACTCTCAGGCAACCTGTTGAAAATATCTACTTCACCTTGTGTTAAGTCTGAACATTTAGCGCAATAAATAAATTCACAGCCAGAGCACACTATTTTCATTTTTGTCATTGTATTTGCATCCTTGTACGTTCTGCAAACCCAGGTTTGGTTCACGTACGATCCGTCAGACCCTGAACGTCCATGTCCAGGTGGGCAAATGGGAAAATAATACTTGACAGTCTGATTGATCGCTCAGCAGGAGGTTTGGAAGACCTATTGCTCACACAGTGAACACGTCACTGTTTTGCTAGGCTCACAGCTTGACACACAGAACATGCACTGTCTGCACTTAAATGTTCCTGTTCACCAAGTTCACTCTTAAAACTGAGGGCACTCTGTTCTTCTTTCTACTTCCTATTTTTGTCATTATTTTTGCGCCCCATGACAAACCAACTAATAAGTGATACATGCACTCCGGGCTTCGCGGTTGTCCTCGTAAGATTTTATTGTAGGCTGTTCACAAAGCACTGGCGCTCGATGTTTTATTGCCTACGACTCTATGGTCTTGACAGTTTATTGCGCTTGTGCAGAGCACCGTGGCTACATAACCTCACTGAACCACTTCAGTCGGAAGACTGAATCTTGAAAAATAAAGTAAAAAAAATTGTATATCCATAATCAAAGGTAACGTACTGTATTACGTGTGCCTATAAGGTTGGCCGAGTCGAACCTATCGTTACGTATTTTGAACTAACCAAATCTCACACCTGCTTTAAGGTAGGTCAACTCACAAAACGAGACACCAGCGACTAAATTAGCCCAATAACCAGCAGGGACTTCTACATTTTTCGAACATAGATCGCCATTGTCTCGTGCACCCATCAACTACTGCGAGATATCACAAACACGATAATGAGACAAATAATACTATACAGTGGCGTGACCGATGAATCTGTGCTGATCTAACAGACTGAGTGTGCCTGTACTGCGGGAGCCCCTGTGGCCGGACCTGCCCTCCGTCACAGCCCTGGCCACCAGCCTCCACTTTCTGCACGCCGCCACCACTACGCAGAAGAACACCGTCGCCCTCCTCGTCTTCTGCCTGGCGCGCCCCACGCTCATCACCCCAGCGCTCGCTGTGGACGTGGGGGGCGTGAGTGCCGCGCTCAAGGACCTCAGCGGTGAGTAGTGTTGCAGTTGCCCCACGCTCATCACCCCAGCGCTCGCTGTGGACGTAGGGGGCGTGAGTGCCGCGCTCAAGGACCTCAGCGGTGAGTAGTAGTGTTGCAGTGGCTCTGTAGTGGGCGTGTGGCAGAGCCTCCATGTGAATTTGAGACTGTTGCAACAGAGCAGGTGTTATGACAGTCACCTTAGGTTCGCCCATCCTGTGTTGTGGGCGGCATCGACCTTTGGGGAACTTGTAGGTTACCGTGGCCGTTAGCCAGTCCGTCAGTGCATTTCCGGCCAGTTTACTTTTTTCCTGTTTCATTATTTGATGCTTTCTTCTGCTCTTCCTCTGCTTTGCCGACTGGCTGTGCCCATGCACGTTGATTGTGGTAACACCCTAATATAAGAGTTCCTCGTTCTATCTTTTTCATACCATATGTCTCTCCCTTTTCTTCTCCTTGAACATTGGCCCTGAGAATATAATGAATTACCAAAAAATCGAAGAAACCGTCCAACAGTGGCACTTTTGTGAAATAGCGACGACAGCCGAATGGACATCGAACTGTGCCGCCTGCGTATTGGGCGCACGAGACTTACGACTATCTGCGGATGAGCCTCCCGTAACCCTATTGCGACGATTGCCTCGTACCCCTCACCGTCTTGCATTTGATGGCCGAGTGCTGTACCTTCTCCAACGAGCGGAGGGACTGTTATCCGAACCTCTATGGACTGGATGATGCCTCCATACTCCAGAGAAAGCTGGCTGAGGGACCTCGCGGCCAATTTAATAGAAATGCCCTTTCTTGAGACTTTTCTTATCAAATGTGACCTGTATAATAAACTGTGATGAACTCATCACGATAGCTACCACCACCAACTATGACACTATCCTCTTTTTTGCGAAGTAAATATGCCTTATGTAGACATAAGTTTCTCTCTTCTCACAATAGCTCTAATATAAAATGAGACAGCTTCTGCGCACGAGCCTGCGTTAAATCGCAGGAATAGTACGACGCGATATAGGCAAAATGCCCCTGAAGCGCTAGTAAAACTTCTTCTACTCGAACTCGTGACTGCATTGGGAGGCTTCGACTAACTTATACCATTATAATCAGTGCGTGTGATTCATTGATTGATTAATTATAAAATCCCACCCCGACAGATGCAGCAATAGAGGAGGTGCTGGCGGAGAAGTGCGACGGTAACCGCAACATCCTGCACGCCTGCGTGTCCACCTGCTACCCCACCGAAAGTCAGGAGCCCGAGACGGACTCCGCGTCTGTGCTGGACCCTCCACCACCTCCCCCACCATCCAAGCCCTCCTCTGGCGCGTCCTCCACCAGTGCTGCCAACGATCCCTTCCTGAGTCTGTGCAATTGGCCCTCCGTCCCCACCAGCGGGTCCTCGGGACCTGCTGCGGGACCCCCGTCCTCCATGGAGGAGGGTCCTGACGACCTGCTGGGCATAGCAGCAGCGGCGGCCGCTGCCGCTGTGGTAGCCGCCAACCCCTCCGGCCAGAAGCAGTCTGCTTCGGCCGGTGCCCGCCTGTACCCGGAGCTGCTGACGCCCGCAGACCGCCGCACCGCCTCCCTCACCATCCTGCGCGCCGTCTGTGAGAGCAACAGGTGCGTGGTATGCCTGCCAGTGCCACACTCCCACACAGGTGGCCAGATACTCTGTTACATGAATATGGTGTCTGTACTTCACGGGTATTCAGTTCTCACGGTCGGTCTCGAAACCTATCTCCCGAGACCCAGAATTCGCTGTACTTCTTCTGTTCCGCGAGGTGGGCACTGAATGGTGGTAAGCGACTCATCCCATGGGACTCCTATCTGCTCCCGTGTGGGGGGCCACGGAAGGGACACCCCCCCCCCCCGCACGAGTGTTCGCTTTCTTCTGTCTTCTTCTCTTTTCGTTTTTCGTCTACCTTCTCTGTGCTGCACGGCTGAGCGATTACGTTCGACCGAGCCGTGTGGAGTTGGAGATGCTCGCGCCTTATTTCCTGCCAGACATGGTGCACCTGGCCAAGATTGTTCTAATAGAACTCATTTACGTNACCCAGAATTCGCTGTACTTCTTCTGTTCCGCGAGGTGGGCACTGAATGGTGGTAAGCGACTCATCCCATGGGACTCCTATCTGCTCCCGTGTGGGGGGCCACGGAAGGGACCCCCCCCCCCCCCCGCATGAGTGTTAGCTTTCTTCTGTCTTCTTCTCTTTTCGTTTTTCGTCTACCTTCTCTGTGCTGCACGGCTGAGCGATTACGTTCGACCGAGCCGTGTGGAGTTGGAGATGCTCGCGCCTTATTTCCTGCCAGACATGGTGCACCTGGCCGAGATGGTTTTAGTAGAACTCATCTGAGTTCGACTCAACTTTCATACGAGGTATATGATTGAAAACTTATTTCGCTGTTGTATCGGGCTTCTTTCGGCTACGGCGGGAAAACCCTTAATATAATAATACTATTGGCAAAAGTTTAAGTTACTCTTTTGGAGTCTTTTCGCACGCCCTATGTTATGGTGAGCTGCACGCCTAAAGGAACCTGTAGGTTATCTTAGTCATTTGCTACTTGCTAGGCCCTCAGGACTTCCGTCTCTCGTGCCCACTTTGCTGCCTTTCGATTTCGTACTCCTGATATTACTTTCATTTGTTCTTGCTAGACTTGCGGTTCCCATGCGCGTTGATCCTGTGTGGGAACAACCTTGTGGATGGAGTCCACGTTTCTATCGACGTACTGTGTATCCATTCTTTTACCGTGCGATCGCCTTTATAGTAGAAACGGAGGCCTATACTGAAGTACTCAATATAACTAACTTGTACATTTTGTATTCATTTTTCTACCTCCTGTCCAGGTTCTCTTGTCACCAGCTCCGCCTCCTGCTGGCGGCCAAAGATTCCAACGGCCAGACGCCCTTCATGTCTGCCGTGTCGGGGCGGGCGTACAAGGCCGCCCTCGTCCTGCTAGACGTCATCCAGCGGGTCGCCCGCCACGAGTCCATGGACGACAACAGCTACAAGCGCGCTCTGGACTCCATGGTGTTTCCCGAGGGCAGCAACGCTGACGACTCGCCCCTGCACGTGCTGTGCTACAACGACCCCTGCTCCTTCACCTACACCGGCGCCGTGCACATCAACCAAGACATCTTTGAGTGCCGGACCTGTGGCCTCATAGGTTAGTGCTGGGGGGCAGGGCCTGGGGTCTCATAGGTTAGTGCTGGGGGGCAGGGCCTGAGGTCTCATAGGTTAGTGCTGGGGGGGCAGGGCCTGAGGTCTCATAGGTTAGTGCTGGGGGGGCAGGGCTTGAGGTCTCATAGGTTAGTCCTTGTTGAGCAGGGCCTGGAGTCATAGGTTATTTCTGTGGGGGGGGGGGGGCTGGGATCTCATAGGTTAGTTCTTGGAGGCTGGGCCAGGGGTTTCTTAGGTTAGTGTTCAGGGGGTAGGGCCTGGGGTCTCATATTGTACGTTAGTTCTTGAGGAAGCTGGGCCTCGGGTCTCGTTGGGTAGTTCTTGGGGGCAGGACCTGTGGCCTCTTGGGCACGCTTTTCAAGGGCAAAAAGGCCTGGAGCCTCGTAGGTATATAAGTGGGACCTGTGGCATCATGGGTAAGATCTGCGTGCTTTCGCAGTCAAGCGACTGGTAAGAGTACAGTTTTGTGTTGGTAAAGTTATTGTTTGTACAATTTCGAGTGTCGACTAAGGCAGGGGCGTCAGTTCAAAGATGTGACTCCACCAGGCACTCAGGATCATGGCTTATCGACCTGCAATTGAACTTTGGCGTAGGATAGGCTGATTTACCCGTCCTATTTTGTGGGGAGCAGCGATCCCTGGGGCTTGTGTCCATGCTCTTGATATTAGCCATCAGCTAGGTCATCGGCCTCGGGACGCTTGTCTATCGTGCCCAGCAGCAACAGCGCTCCCTCACGCTTTAGTCTTAGCTTTTACTTACGTACCTTAAACTTACCAAAGAATGTAATCATGTAGCTACCTTACTTATTGTGCTTCATTTTATTTCAGACTCGATACATAGCTACCTGATGATGGCCCCAGTAGTAGATGGCCGAAACGTTGTGTTTTATATAGCATGCGCATACTTTTACTCTAGAATTGTTTTTTTTTTTAATCAGCACTGAGCAGAAATGTGTTTTTAGAAACGTGGATAAATCTATTAAATCCTTTGTGAAATTAAATGCCGATTTGAAATACCTGATATAAAGAGGCTTAAATTATCTTATTGTATGCTTCTGATGTTACTGTTGTCTGTTCTTCCTCTGCTTTCCCGACTTGCTGCTCCCATGCGCGTTGATCCTGTGTGGGAACACCGTCGTGCATGGGTTGTCCGTTTTTCTATCGATATACTATGTGTCCCTTCCTTCTCCTCTCTCAGAAAAGCTTAGTACTTATTTAGGGTGGCTTAAATCTTCTTATAATACCTAGGACATAACAAGTGAATGAGATTCACTGTTGAATCGGCTGAGTTACAGCTAACTGCAGCATAACTAATAACTCCATTGACATCATCTGAGACTGAGACCTGCTTGTGTTTGCTACGCAGGTTCCCTGTGCTGCTGTACCGAGTGCGCCAGGGTATGCCACAAAGGGCACGACTGCAAGCTGAAGCAGACCTCCCCTACCGCCTACTGTGACTGTTGGGAGAAGTGCAAGTGCCGCGCTGTGAAGGCTGGACACCAGGGCGCCAGGTAACTTTCCATTGCTTTAACTTTTTCCTAATTTCCTGCTACCAGTACTTGTCTCGTTTGCTCCCTGTTCGTTACTCCCATCTGTTTACCGCAAAATTGGCAGCCGTTTGGCCCGCCATGAAGAAAGGTTTTTTTTCTTTTTGTTTTTCGGGTCCTCTCCCGAGGCGAGCGGGTTATTGCATAGGCTTGCCTGACTCGCGTCCTGAGCCGTGAAAAGTCGTACCCTGAGTGGGACGCCAAAGGTCCTACCAGGTCTTGGTGGCGAAGTTCTTCTTTTGCTTACCTCGATCCCTTCCATGTTCATGCTCTAATGCTATTCGTTCTGTTCTTTCTCTTGCTGCTCAGTTGTTCTCTTTGGGCACACGTTTCTTACCTTGCTATACGCCCCTTCTCTTCCCCTGCTGCTGATTCTCTTTCCCCTCCTATGTTACGGGGAGCTGTGCCCCATGCTATTGTGTAAGTTACTTAGCCGCGAGTTTAGGTCTTCGGGACGTCTGTCTTTTGTGCTCACATTGCTTCCTTCCACTTTCATACTCTTACTGATGAAACTTTATTCTGGTGTTCCTCTTCCTTCCCAAATTGTTGCGTCCATGCGCGTTGATCGTGTGTGGCAGAAAACACCCTCGTGCATGGGTTCCATGTTTCTCATGGTGTACCTCATGTCCCTTCCATTAGTTTGCTTAGATCAGCTTAGAAATGATTAGGGTAGGCTTAGACTGTCTTATATAACCTTAACCATTCTCTTTCCCCTCATTGGGCTACAATTGTCTGTAGTGGTGGGCGAGAGCCACCAGCTTGACAGCAATAACCCTGACTGTGCCACTGTTGCTCCTCAGATTCGACCTGCTGTGTCGCCTCGTGTCGGAGACCGCGCTGATCAGCCAGCCGAACGGCCGGGGCGAGAACCTGCTGCTGTTCCTGCTGCACACAGTGAGGCGGCAGGCGCGAGAGCAGCGCCACTGGGCCGACTCCCGCTCCTCCAACCCTCGCAAGTCCGCCTCCGCCGCCGTCCTGAAGGAGGAGGCCGCCGGGTCAGAGGTCCCTGACCACAACCTCGACCCGCCCAAGTTCAGCCGGCGGGCCCTGGAGCATCTGCTCGAGGAGTGGAAGGCCCTGGAGGCCCTCATCATGACAGGGTACCGGGAGAGTGCTACTGACGCAGGGCTGCTGGGGAGCCTCGATTCGGACGACCAGGGCTACATGAAACACCAGGGGCACACGGCCCACCTCGACAAGTTCACCCACTGTCTGCTGGTGAAGCTGGCAGGGCAGGACGAGTCTGGCGGCCGGGGCGGCAGTAAGCACAAGAGCTCCTCTTCCGCGTCTGACGACGACTCCCGGAAGGCGTTGTCCGAGGCCCTTCTCAACACCTTGGTCAATACCCTAGTGCGGGAGTTGAAGAGCTCGCAGGGCGTCGCACGGAGGCACCAGGCCCTTAAGGTCGCCCGACGGTTCATGGCATCCGTGGTGCGCGTCTTCGTTGTCCTCAACGTCGAGACAGCGCCACAAGCCACGGCCAGCACCAGCAGTAGCAGCGGCAGTAGCTCCTCCTCGTCCTCCACCAGCAACTCGAGCACCAGCAAGAAGAAGCTCTCGTCCTCCCACCCCCTCAACAAATGCTCCAAGATCTTCACGAAGCTGCTGCCTCTCGCCATATGGGAGCTGTCGAGCGCTGCGTCCGCCGTGCTGCTGCCCGTCAGACTCAATTGCGTCAAGCCGACCTCCGTCTTCTGCCTCACGCCCCCACACAACGACCACTGGAATGGTGCAGAGGACCTGTTCCAGGTAGAGCCCCTTGTGAGACACCCCACGCGTCCCACTGCTGCTGCTGCCACGTCCTCGGCAGCAGCCAGCGCAGCCCCTGGTGGGGGAGATCCTCCCCGAGGTAGCGCTGCGGCCGATGACGCTGCCGAAGGCAGCGGTGGTGGCAGCAACAGTCGACCCAGCGCCCCTGGTGGTGGTGCCAGCAACAGGAGGCGCCCCGCCCGCAGCAGCATTACGGATAACGAGGACAGTGAGCACGAAGGCGGCGCTGACGGAGGCCCTGCCAACGACAATGCCGTCAGTGGCCCAGGGGGCGCAGGAGCTGACGGCGCCGCGCCGGGAGCGGAGGCAGGAGTGGAGAGTGACATAGAAATGGAGGAGAGCGACAGCGACAGTGATGATAACTCGGCTATTGACGGGCAGGTGAGGGCAGAACTCGGCTATTGACGGGCAGGTGAGGGCAGAACTCTGCTAGTGGTGGTCAGGTGAGAGCAGAACTCTGCTAGTGGTGGTCAAGTGAGAGCAGAACTCTGCTAGTGGTGGTCAGGTGAGAGCAGAACTCTGCTAGTGGTGGTCAAGTGAGAGCAGAACTCTGCTAGTGGTGGTCAGGTGAGGGCAGAACTCTGCTAGTGGTGGTCAGGTGAGCGCAGAACTCTGCTAGNAACTCTGCTAGTGGTGGTCAAGTGAGAGCAGAACTCTGCTAGTGGTGGTCAGGTGAGGGCAGAACTCTGCTAGTGGTGGTCAGGTGAGAGCAGAACTCTGCTAGTGGTGGTCAGGTGAGCGCAGAACTCTGCTAGTGGTGGTCAGGTGAGAGGATATCTCAAGTTTTGGTGATCAGGTAGGGCTGAGCAGCTCCATACCCTCCCGAGGCAGGGGTGGAAACCTAGTCATGACACGGCACACTATGGGCCGATATTCTTAGGTGTAAAGTGCATTAGCAATAACATCTTGTGTTTGTCCCTGGAAGCTTACTCCACTTCGATCTGGTTGCTCTAGGGGAGTTATCTGTAGCACTTATTCTCGATATACTCTTGCAGACACTGCCCATGTTGGAATATCTTAGGACTTGTGCCCCTAAGGCTAGTGCGAGTGCTATTCCGTAAAGTATGGTGCGGCTGGCCGCTGTCGAGGTGGTATTAGTTTGTAAAGTTGACCAGATCTCCTATATATACTTCCTGTTACGCTTAGTGAGGTGGGCCGCCAATGGTGGAAAGAGACATTTCCATACTCCGATCAGCTCCCTTCTTGTTCTCTTCTATTTTCCTTTCTTGTTTTCTTGGGATCACACTGTACTGTATGCTGAGAGTGGGGAAACTTACGCTGGAGATACGAAAATAACAGTGACGATGATCCAACAGAGATCGGGCCTGGGCCCCAGCAACAGCGGGACGAGTGGTCCCAGTGACCAGGCCCAGCAACACGCCAACAACGACAACAACAACGATGACGTTCGAGCAGATGATGATGATGACAGCGCAGAGTCCAGCCCTGGGGAGGAGGAGGAGGACGATAGCGAGGTGAGGCGCCTGGTCCTCTCAACACCTGCTGCCCGTAATTTAAACGTGCTTGTTCTATTCCCTGTAGTAAAGTGGGGGGAAGAAATGGAAGGTTCACGGTAGGGGTAATGTAAACGTGCTTGTTCCATTCCCTGTAGTAAAGTGGGGTTGAAGAAATGGAAGGTTCACGGTAGGGGTAATGTAAACGTGCTTGTTCCATTCCCTGTAGTAAAGTGGGGGTGAAGAAATGGAAGGTTCACGGTAGGGGTAATGTAAACGTGCTTGTTCCATTCCCTGTAGTAAAGTGGGGTTGAAGAAATGGAAGGTTCACGGTAGGGGTAATGTAAACGTGCTTGTTCCATTCCCTGTAGTAAAGTGG
>LQNS02278129.1:8427403-8451819 GCA_001587735.2 Parhyale hawaiensis | reverse complement strand
CTAAGAATATGAAATTGTATTTTTGGATATATAATATAAGGTCATAAAAAAGTCATAAATATTTATCCTGAAAAGTCATAAAAAGTCATAAAATTTTCCTAACAATCTTCAGTAGACACCATGGTGAAAATGGCAAGCAGAGTACTGGGATTCATCACCAGAAACTTTGAATACAACCGCTGAGCGAGAGCGGTTACCCGTGCCCGGGGGTTGGAGATGCTCAACTCGCGCCTTTTTCCTGTCAGTAGCGCACTGACCATTCTTGAGACCTAACGGCTGAAAAGCCAAGACAAAAATAATTGATTATTTAAAACGAGACATACCTCGCGTCCTAGTGGCGCACGAGCCTGTGTTATACCGCAGGAATAGTAAAGTTTGTACTACTAGTCCTACTACTTCCCTCAGCATGATATGTCGCATTTCCCTTGCTTCCTAACTCTTTCGAATATCTTCTTCAGTTGGAAGGAAGGCTTACAGATATCTTTCTGCAATGAAAGGTCACGTGTAAGAACCGCGCTATTTGTAACTGTCTAAGGTGGTACTGTGGGCGAGGAAGGTGCATACTAGCCTCTTATTATTGACGCTATGATCTCGGTGCGGAGGTTAAACCTTCGCTCTAACCATCACAACAATATCTGTCTAGTAATATTTTTATTTTGGTGCTCAGATCCCCGACCGTAGGCACGAGCAGCGGCCCCGGCACGGAACTGCAGCTGCAGCTGCCGGGCATATACGAGCTGCTGCAGCACGTGGACACCCGCCTGCAGCCCGCCTGGGACTGGCTGCTGTCGCTTATGGACGCCACAGAGTCCCAGCTCAGGTGAGCCGAGGGGCCCTTTCCTGTTGGAGATTGAAAAGGCTGCTGAAAGAGCCGGGCCGTGGATACACCGAAGCAGCATAGAAGGAATGACTCCTTGCCTGTCGTTGTCCCCTCAGAGGGCGTAGGATGGGCCGTAGGGTCAGCTTAAATTCGATCATCTTATGGGGAGAAGCTCCCTCAGGGGGCCCTATAGGTCAACTTGGCCATCCTGTAGATTTTTTAGCCATTAGCTAGGCCTTTGGAACGTCTATTTCGTGCCCACTTTGCTTCCTTTATATCTTTTACTCGTACTGATTTTTTTTTTCCATCTGGTCTTCCTCTTATTTCCTGACTTGCTCTACCCATGCGCGTTGATCCTGCGTGGGAGCACCCTCGTGCATGGATTCCTCGTGTCTATCGTTACACTATATGTCCCTTCTTTCTTCCTCTGTGATATCGCCTATATTCTGGAAACTGAGACCTAAACTCCTGAATATAATTCTAATAACTTTGCCGTTAGCTAAGCTTGTGGGACATCTCTTTTTCGTGCCCACAGCAATTGCATTTCCTTCCGTTTTCATACTTCTACCGATGACTCTGTATTCTGTCCTTTCTTTTTGTTCCCCACTTGCTGCGTCCTTGCGTGTTGTTGATCCTGTGAGAGGACATTCTTGCGCGTGGGTTTCCCGTTTAACTTCGCATGCTTCTTTTTTTTCCTCACTTCGAGCAGTAAATGGTGCTGGATTGCGGTACTTGAGTTAATCTCCACAATGATGCATACATTCTCTAACTTCATCCGTAACAATTACCATACTACTGGCAGATGTCTATGGATCAAGTTGAATCCAATGTAACAATCGCAGTGCATCGAGGACCTCCGCTTCTCTAACCTTCATGTCTGTCTGCAGGTTTGGCCGAGAGCTGAGCCAGATGATGGAGAGCAGCACCCCAGCAGGCACGTCTGCCTCGTCCTCTGCTGCAGGGTACGTTGATAACGCGCTGTAGGCGCTCGGTAGTGTCCTTGTTGGCTCGTGACGCTCCCACCGTTACGGACTAAAGAGTTTAAAGGTGTCTTTATTTTGCGCCCACTTTGCTTCCTTCCTCTTCTACTGATGGCGCTTTAATCTGGTCTTCCTCGCCGACTTGCTGTTCTCGTGCGCATAGATCCCGTGTAAGAACACCGTCGTGCGTGGGATCTCTATTGCTATCGTCATATGTCCCTGATCCCCTGATAGATTTCCTTTGTTGTAGAGATGGAAGCTTACATTTAGTCCCTGTAGAAAGTATGGTGCCGGTATAGTGTGCAGCCTACCTGAGCGTTAGGTTAGCTAATGATAGGTTAGGACAGAAAAATAAGTACCTACCTAACTCAAGCCATGGTACAAACAGCATACCTGACTCTCAGGAAAGTGCCCCGTACCTCCCCCAGCGCCTAATATTTATACTCTTTGCTACTGCATTAGCAGCCGCCATGTTAGATCGGAGAGCTGGCGGTAGACGGACCCAGAGAGCAGCCGGGACACACACTCCGGCCTTCTGGGAGCTATTGCCGTTATGTCCAAATCACTTAGGCATCTGAGGGAGAAATGAAGGAAGAAACACTATTGTAGACCAGCTGTGTGTCTCTGTTGGCAGCTCCAGCAGCAGTGGCAGCAACAGCAACACCAGCGCTGCAGCCGCCAGCAACAACAACACCAGTAGTGGGGGAGCCCGCACCAGGGAACGCAGCTCCGGCAGGAGTAGTCTTGCCTTCATACGGGACCCCCTCACCTCCGTGTTGTCCAGGTCAGTCTTGTCTTCATACGTGATCCCCTCACCTCCGTGTTGTCCAGGTCAGTCTTGCATTCATACGTGATCCCCTCACTTCCGAGTTGTCCAGGTCAGTCTTGCCTTCATACGTGTTCCCCTCACTTCCGAGTTGTCCAGGTCAGTCTTGCCTTCATACGTGATCCCCTCACTTCCGAGTTGTCCAGGTCAGTCTTGCCTTCATACGTGATCCCCTCACTTCCGAGTTGTCCAGGTCAGTCTTGCCTTCATACAGAACCCTTTCACTTCCGAGTTGTCCAGGTCAGTCTTGCCGTCATGCAGAACCCTTTCACTTCCGTCCAATCCAGGTCTTTCGCTAGGCTTCTCGGTATCGCTGCAATCTTTACTGTTCGTTGTGCCATAGGCGTCCTAAATACGAAGGGTCATTTTTCTGATGCAAGTCCCAGTAAAGTCGAAATTACGCAATCATTTTCAGTTGTTTGACAAATACCGTGGAAATCGTGTGGACGTCCCAACAACCATCATGGACCACCAGCTAGAACCACTGCTCTAGGGGGCACGGTAGGTTATGTATTCCCGTGCGGGTATATGTTTAGGCATCACGCACCCAAGGGTCCCGAGTGCCTTCTCCGCACGGGATGTAGCATCTGGCTGCAGTTCCTGCTGAGAAGGTTAGGTTTGTAGAGTTAGGTTCTCTATATTTCCCCTTCTGTTCCGCGAGGTGGGCCGCCGATTGGTGGTAAGAGACCCATCCCATGGGACTCCTATCTGCTCCCGTGTGGGGGGCCACGGAAGAGACCCCCCGCTCGAGTGTTCGCTTCCTTAGGTTTTCTCTTTTTGTTTTTCGTCTCTTTCCCTGCGCCGCACGGCTGAGCGATTACATTCGGCCGAGCTGTGTAGTGTTTGAAATGCTCGCGGCTTATTTCCTGCCTGACATGGTGCACCTGGCCGAGATTGTACTAAAAGAGCTCATCTGAGTTCGACTCAACTTCTAAAATATATCGTACAAAATTTGGTCGCTGTTATATAGTCTTCGTTTCTAATAAGGCCGAAAAACCTCCATTATAATGTATTGTCTTTGTATCTAATATGGCGGGAAAACCCATAATATAATAATCTCTTGCGTGTTAATCATAGTAAGAACACTCTCCTGCATGGGCTCCACTTTTACATCGAGGTACTGAATGTCCCTTCCTTCCTTCTTCTGTAAGATCCTTTTGTAGCGGAAACGAAGGCTCAAACTCAATAAAGCCATCTCAACCCAACTATCAAAAGACAATCATCGTGGTAATCCATACAAATTGCAATGATTAGCATGACAGCCGTGCCAGTAGGTGCTGACCCTTGACTGTACCCGCCAGACGGAGGATGTGTGTGACGGAGAGCAGCGGGAGCAGTGCCAGCGTAGCCAGCTCTGCAGGCCGGCGGGACGCCCTGTCCTACGTGCTGTCCCTGCTGCGGGCCAATAGCAACGAGCACAGGGACACCCTGCCCGAGATTGATGTGTCGGCGCTCAAGCATGTCGGTATGTTGGGTACTCGTAAACTGGGTTTGTTAGGCACTGACGGACTGGGACCTCGGAGGTCTGTTGCTTGGAAGGGCCTTGCTGTTTCCATGTGCCTTGGATGGGCTGTAGGGTTAGCTTCGCCCATCTTAGGTCATAGAGAGCAGCGACTCCAGAAGGCTTATGTAGGTTACCTTAGCCAATATTTGGTCCATCGGGACGTCTGTTTTTCGTGCCCGCAGTGTTTCCTTCCACTTTCATACTTCAACTGAGGATGCTGTATTGTGTCCTTTCTTTTTTTCCCGACTTACTGTTCCGATGCGCACGGACTCGTGCATACATTTCATGTTTCTGTGGACCTTCTCTATGTCCCCTTCTGCTTGTGGAGACGCTTGAACTAAGATTATTAAGTTTTCAGGGCCCTGAGGGGTATATTCTGGCGGGCCTTTTCCCGGCCACAATATATTCGGGCATCACGCACCCAAAGGTCCCTTGTGCCTTCTCCGCAGGGGATGTAGCATCTGGCCGCATTTCCTGCTGAGAAGATTAGTTTTGTAAAGTTAGGTAGGTTCTCTATGTTTCCCCTTCTGTTCCGCGAGGTGGGCCGCCGAATGGTGGTAAGCGACCCATCCGATGCGACTCATATCTGCTCCCTTGGCGGGGGCCACGGAAGGGACCCCCTGCACGAGTGTTCGGTTTCTCCTGTCTTCTTCTCTTTTCGTTTTTTAGTCTCCTTCTCTGCCCTGCCCGGCTGAGCGATTACGTTTGACTGAGCCGTGTGGAGTTGGAGATACTCGCGCCTTATTTCCTACCAGACATGGTGCACCTGGCCAAGATTGTTCTAATAGAACTCATTTGCGTTCGACTCAACTTTTAAACTTTATTGTATCAATTTGGATCGCTGATATATAGTCTTCGTATCTAATAGGGCGGAAAAACCCTTATTATAATAACAATATCCCTGTCGGAATATGTAAGGGCCTCGCGAACTCGAGGGCTGTTCTGAGTGCCTTCCCCGAGGGGATATCGCAGCTAATATCAGTTCCTTCTGAGAAGATTAATTTGTCAGGTTAGGTAGGTTTGCTCTACAGTGTGTCCGGCACCTTTGGGAACAAACTTTAATATAAGATCAGAACCGTTAAAATAAACATTTTTTACTAGATAAAGTTGTGGTCTAAAATGCTTCTTTAAAATATTACTAAGACTTTAAGTTTGAGAAATATTGAACTGACATTCATCGGTAAGGAGTAGCAAGTAATTGAAACGCGTACGTTGGGCAAACAATTTTATTATTAACTCAAGAAGCAGGAGATCAATTGCAAAGATGTTCAAAATGGTCGCCATCTACTGCGATGCAAGCGGTCATACGCCGATTCAATGATTGCCGGACGCGTGCAAATACTTCAGGAGTTTCAACAATTGTTTCCGATGCTTCAGTAATTCTGCCAATGAGGTCTTCTTCAGACTGAACCGAGGCTCCGTACACCAAGCCTTCAACATTCCCATTGGTAGAAATTCAAGGGTGTCAAATCAGGAGACCTTGGCGGCCATGCAACGGGGCCTCCACGTCCAATCCAGCGATTTGGATATCAAGCATATCTGTCAATTGCGCATTTGACCCTCGCTCTATTCTCTGTAACACTTTCGCTTGCGCTCAACTGCTCAAGAATGTAAACAGACCCATCTAATTCTTTGCTGTCTTGTAAAACTCAGGGGAGTGGATAAAGATTTGAAGTCCTTGCAACATTTTAATGAAACATTTTAAACAACATCTTAATCTAGCAAAAATGTTTGTTTCAACGGTCCTAACCGTATGTTGAAGTTTGTTCCCTCTTCGGTTCCGCGAGTTGACCTGCCGTATGGTGGAGAGCGACTCTTCTCAAGGGACTCCTATTTACTTCCATGGGTGGGGGGGGGGGGGGGGCGCCCTCCGCACGAGTGTTTCTTTTTCCTCCTACTTGTTTTGTTATTCGTCTCTTGGCTCTGTGGGGCGTGGCTGAGCGAATTAGTCGTGCAGCCAAGTGTTTGAAATACTTCGCGCTCTATTTTCTGTCTGTGGTGGTGCCCTGACCACTACTGAACTAATAGAACTCACCCTATTTCGAGTCATCGTCTAAACTATGCCTACTATACGGAAGTGGATCGCTGTTATAGAATCTTCTGTCTAAAAAGATAGTAAAACCCTCAACATGATAAAGAATAATTATGTAGGCATTCTGTCTGTCTTCTTTTCCTCTCTTAAAACAGCTAATTTGCACTTTAGTTGCAGGCTTCAGTTCGCGTGCAGCGTATGCATTTGACTCTCTGTTGACCTCTTAATTTTTGGATAGGCAATGTCCATTGTTGAGCAATGTTAGTTTCCGTAGAATTATATATAACCTTTGGTTGACCCGCAGCGTATGCATTTGACGCGCTGATGAGCTACCTGCGGTGCTGCGACGCTGACCCCGCCCCGCCTGCACGCCACGCCACCGCCTCCTCCTCCGTCGCCAGCGCCCCCACCAGCTTCTCCAGCAGCGGCCTGCTCTCGAGCATGGCCAACGGCGCCTCCAACAACAACGCCCCAAGCATAAACAACAACAACGCCAGCAGTCACAACCCGAGCATCCCCACAGCCTCGGTCCACGCGCCCTCCAGCGTCGACCCCAACAACTCCAACGACTCCAACTCCAACGCGCCCTCGTCTCTCGATACCTGGGACAGGGACGACGATGACGAGGATATGATGGTGGACGACGTGCCCACCAACATCCTCCATCCGCCGCCCCCTCCCACCATCCCCCTCACCCCCTCATCCGCTGGTGGCCTCCCTATGGGCTCCTCGTCAACCGCTGGACTGATTCTCGGACCCGCCAGCAGCGGGATTCTGTCTATGGGATCCGCAGGACCTCTCCCTGTGGGGTCCCAGATGTACCAAGCAGCTGCAGGGGTCCCCATCACCGCCCCCTCATCAGCGAGTGAGGTACCCCAGCCCATGGGAGGTCCCCCGGCAGGCATGGACTACTCCACCCTCGTAGAGACCATGGCGGAAGCCCGTAAGCACGTCTTCTTCCAGGTGAGCTGGCCTCCGTCCTTTGTTATGGGGAGCAGCAACCTCAGGGGGACCCTGTAGGTCTCCGTAGCCTGAGCTTGGCATTCGGGGTACTTTCGTCTGTAGCCACTTTACCGCCTTCCAATTTCACACTCCTGCTGCTCATACTTCCATTTTTCTCTCTTTCTTTCCCGACTGAATTACACATGCTCTTTAATTAATCCTATGTGGGAACACCTTCGTGCATAGGTTCCACATGAATTTCGACATACTATATGTCTCTTCCTTTCCGTCTCTTAGAAAAGCTTAGTACCGTAATTAATTAGGGAGGCTTAAACAATCTTGTAGTACTACTACTAGTACTACTATCTTATCAGTATTGACGCTGCTAAGCCTCAAAATGAAAAGGACTACAATAGCTGTCCGTAACGAGATTTATTAAAAGCTGAGTACCAACCAATGAATAAAACCGAACGTTTCGGACAATCTATACAAGTACAAATTGGGTATAAGAATAGGCGTTAGATTTTTTTAGTTAGGTTTGCCGAACAGTTCTTTTCCAACAAACTGACTTTGTTGGACTTAGTTTTTGTAATATTGTTTTTCAGAATACTACTATTCGCGGTATTCTATGTCTCTTCCTGTTCCTCGCTTAGCACAACTTCCGTGTCCTGAGTTACTAAGGCCTCCACTGATGATATCTGTAATAACGATGACCATCCGGTCGGTGTGCAGCGCACCCCGTCCACCCTCTGCCTGGGCTCTGGACCCCCGGACGTGTTCTCCACGCCCCTGAGTGTGGCGCTGCCCTTGGCTGACCGGCCCCACCTGCTGCAGCCCAACGCTCGAGGGGAGGACCTGTGGGGCGCCCACCGCCCCTACACCCGCAACACCCGTGAGTTGAGGGGGCTGCCGTCCGTGTCTCGTGAGGGTGCAGTAAGAGGCAGAATCCTTTTGGGAACAGGCCAAACCAGAGTTAGATAAGGTTAACTTTGTTGTTAAGACCATTCGGTTATCTCAGCCACAACGTGGAGTTGCCCAAGTCATAGCGAAAGTTAACTCAGTCATAACAAAGGGTAACTCAACCATACGGTAGGGTTAACTCAGCCATACCGTAGGGTTTACTCAGCCATACCGTAGGGTTAACTCAGCCATACCGTAAGGTTAACTCAGCCATACCGTAGGGTTAACTCAGCCATACCGTAGGGTTTACTCAGCCATACCGTAGGGTTAACTCAGCCATACCGTAAGGTTAACTCAGCCATACCGTAGGGTTTACTCAGCCATACCGTAGGGTTAACTCAGCCATACCGTAGGGTTAACTCAGCCTTACCGTAGGGTTAAGTCAGTCATGACAAAAGTTGAACTCAGTCATATCATAGGGCTAACTCAACTCCGCCATTACGTAGGGTTAACTGAGCCATTTCCCTGCGCAGAAGACAACGACAGTGCCCCGCTGAGCAGGCCGCTGGGCCCGTTAGGCATGGCTCAAAACCTCGTCCACAGCCCGCCACCCACCGCTTCGACCCCCGCCACTTCCACAACCGACGCCACCTACTGCTGCTCGCAGGACCCCAGACTGGCCGCCTCTGGACCAGCAGCCGCGGCCCCTCCGCCCTTCGCTACTGAGGAAGACCTCGCGCCGCTATACCATATCATAGACCACGGCTGTATCGTCAGCACCCCCAGCAGCGCCTCCAGCAGTAGTAGTGTGGGTGCCACCGTCACCACCAGCAACAACAGGACGGTGGTGACCGTCACTACCACGCCCGCCAGCAGCAGGAATACCATAGGCGACTACCTGGTGGACCTGAGCCTAGGTCGCAACAGGGTACGTACGTACCGTGGGGTGGGGACACACTTGACCGTGAACTCGTGTCCACGTTTAAGGACTTCTTCATGCACGCCCTTGGAAAGAGTCCTTGGAATTGGGAATCAACGTCCAAGGACGATTTTTCGGACTACCTTGGAAAGAGTTCTTGGACGTGGATATTCGCCCGTCCTATGTTATGGAGCGTGGCGACCCCAGGGGCTCGTGTAGGTTACCTTAGCTAGGCCTTCGGGACGTCTATCTTTTGTGCCCACTTTGCTTCCTTCCGTTTACATACTCCTACTTGCTCATGCTTCATTCTCATCTTCCTCTTCTTTCCTGACTTACTGTTCCCATGCGCGTTGATCCTATGTGGGAACACCTTCGTGCATGGGTTCCCCACATTTCTATCCTTGTACCATATGTCCCTTGCTTCTTCCTCTGTGTTGCCCTCAGGGGCATATTGTGGCGGGCCCTTTCCCTGCCCCAATATGTTTGGGCATCACGCACCCAAGGGTCCCGAGTGCCTTCTCCGCAGGGGATGTAGCATCTGGCCGCAGTTTCTGCTGAGAAGGTTAGTTTTGTAAAGTTAGGTAGGCTCTCAATACTTCCCCTTCTGTTTCGGGCGGTGGGCTGCCGATCGAGGTGGCTGACCTATTCCCGCTAGACTTCTACTCTCTTGTATTTCGTTTCCTTCCCCTGTGCGGCGTAGCTGATCGAAAGCTTTCAGGTGTGCCCGGGGGTTGGAGATGCTAAACTTGCGCCTTTTTCCTGTCAGTACCGCACTGACCACTCTTGAGACCTACCGGCAGAAAAGCCGAGACAAAAATCATTGACTATTTAAAACGCGCCCTAGTCGGCGCACGAGCCTGTGGTTAAACAGGAATAGTTCGGCGCGATATAGGCAGTGTGCCACTGAAGCGCTCGTAAAAACTTCTACTACTACTACTATTGTTGTGGAAACTGAGGCTTAAACTACTCACTATAATAATAATGGACGTGGATATCCACGTTTAAAGACTTCTTCGAATGCTTTTTTTCTTGTTTACTTTCACTTACGCTGTAGTGAAATGGCAGCATTGCGTTTCATAGCACATGGTTCACTTGGGCTCGTGCAGAAAGTTTGTTCAGTAATTAAATGGACCAGATACAATAACTACTTCTATCTGCTGAGTTTTAATTAAATCTACCTTCATCCACAGGAATCCTCCACTCATCGGGCTCCTATCATAGTCACTCCCAGACGGGTGTCTGTAACCACAGGGCTCCCCCACTCCTCCTCAGCACCATCCCTCTACTCCTCCCCTAGTCCTGTTGACCAGATCCACCCATTGGACGCTACCACAAGCGGGGGCGTGGTCAAGTCTGTAATAGTACGAGTAGGCGGAGCCTCCTCAGGCTCCGCCCCTCCCCCTTGTTCCTCCGGCCCAATTTCACTAGTTTGTAGCGGACCTCCCACTATGGACCCAACCGCGGCGGATGACCTCACCACACGCGACCACCAGGCTATGGACACATCGGGCCCTAGCCATGCCGCACCGTCGCAACACACCGTCGCGCCCATCACCCCCTCCATGATCCAGCCGTGGCTGGTGCGCAACGGCGTACGCCAGGAGCTCCTGCTGGGCCGGTGGAGGTTCACGCTCGAGCTCTTCGGTCGGGTCTTCATCGAAGACGTGGGCGCCGAGCCTGGCTCGCTCATCGTGCAGCTGGGCGGCTTCCCCGTGAAGGAGGCGCGCTTCCGCAGGGACATGGAGAAGCTCAGGAACAATCAGCAGCGGGACCTCACGCTGGCCAAGGTACCGTCCCCTCAACATCATAAGTTCAGGCAGAAAGTAAAGCTAAAGCCGCTAACCAAACCAATGTTCTTCTACTTATAGCGATGTTTGCAGCACTTGCTTTCTACCTTATAAAATTATTTCATCGAAAAGCATTATTAGATTCATCAACTACTTCCTGCTGTCGTCATAGCTGTTATAGATGGGTTACCAGCACAGTCTTTTGAGTTCAGGCGGATGAAAACCTTGTCATATCTGTGTCACAGGAATAGTTCGGCGCGATATAGGCAGTGTGCCACTGAAGCGCTAGTAAAACTTCTACAACTACTAATATTTGTGTCATAAAAAGGCTGCACTGACGTGAACGCAAAGTACATTTGACTGCTCGTTATTCGTTGGCTGTGAGAACATTTCCCATACTAAAGACAACTAGCTAGTAAGTTGGACGCCGCTTCAGGAGCAGTTTTATAAGGACACCTGCCTATCGGCGCGCTGCGGGACTGGATATGAGTGTTTCTGTCTAGAGTTTTTATTTTTTGTACTTAAACGGATGCTTGCTTATTTTTTGTGTTATTTTCTCCTATCTTTTCTGCTGCTGTTTTGGACATGGTTACGAATTTCTCTTAAGCCAGTCCGAAGATAGGGCTTATTTTCGTGGCAACCTAGACTATCAGGAAATAACTTCCGTCCGGGAACTGAGGGAGCATCGGTTGGGGAATAGGCCAAAGTGTGGGACGCCTCTCTGTGGGCATAGGATGGGCCTTACGCCATAGTGTTAGGTTCGCCCATCCTACGCTATGTGGAGCAGCGCCCCCGTACGGGATTACTTTAACCGTTAGCCAGGCCCTCGGGACGTCTGTCTTTCGTGCCCACTTCACTTCCTTCCGATTTCATACTCCTGGTATACTTGCGTCTGTTCTCCCTCTTCTGTACCGAAGCGCACTGATCCTGTGTGGGAACACCCTCGTGCATAGGTGTCACGTGCCTATCGACTTGCTTTGTGTCCCTTCTTTCTTCCTGTCTTGTCGCCGTGTTTGTGGAAACAAACGCAAACTCTTCAATTTCATAATATTAGGTCCATTCATGAATAATTTTCGTTTTGTGAGCTTTAAATCAACGTATAATAAAACATAATTCAATTGAATCAGTCGTATATTCGTCATTATTTTCAATAACCTTTTCCCATACACCAATTCGCTAACTTTTTAATGCTTTCCGAATGAAGTGAAGACCGTTTCGATTCAGCAAAGCTTTTGTATGTACCCATTGAATTGTGTTGAGTACATTTTTTACCTTTAAGAGCAGCATGCTGTAAAGACCTAAATAGATGAAAATCAGTCCGGACGAGCTGAGGGGATATTGTGGATGAGGTGCGTAGTACAGAGCAGCAGGGTTGCGAAAGTGGTTCTTGCATCGCTGGTGCGGCGTGTGGTCTTGCGGCGCGTGGCTTCCCCGTTTCTGTATCCACATACCGTACTATATGTCCTTCCGCCGAATGGTGGTAGGCGACCCGTCCCATGGGACTATCTGCTCCCGTGGGGGGGGGGGGGGAATCACAGAAGGAACCCCGCACGAGTCTTCGCTTTCTTCTGTCTTCTTCTCTTTCCGTTTTTCGTCTCCTCTTCCACGGCTGAGCGATTACGTTTGACCGAGCCGTGTGGAGTTGGAGATTCTCGCGCCTTATTTCCTGCCAGACATGGTGCACCTGGCGGAGATAATTCTAATAGAACTTATTTGACTTCGACTCAACTTCTAAGCTACACCGTACGAAACTAGATCGCTGTTGCATCGTCTTTGTATCTTATACGACGGGAAAACCCATAATAATAATACTCATCTTACTGCTGTCTGTTGTACCTCTTCTTTCCCGACTTACTGTTCCCATGCGCGTTTATCCTGTTTGGGAACACCCTGATGCATGGGTTCCCCATGTCTATCGTCACACTATATGTCCATTCTTTCTTCCTCCGTGATATCGCCTTTGCTGTGGAAACGGAGACTTAAACTTGTGAATATAACAATAATAATACTGACATTCATAGAGAAAAATGAACAGACCAACCCAAAATTTCGCCGTTTAGCTAGCTACTTAGTAACAACCCCCACAATTTCTTTAACCCGTGCACCCGCACTGCCCTCTAATGAAGACACCCAGCAGAACCCACGCACCCACCGTGTCCGCCAGAAATCTACTTTCGAAATAAGGCATCTTTTGCAACCTAGCGTAAGAGTACTAGCTATATAGCAAGCACAGAAATGAAACTTACACGGCTGACAGGCACACACTTGCCCTTTCCAAAGTCGCTTTTATTTTTGTGTTCGACTTTTAGTTTGCGTGTTATAAGGCGTAGAAGTCCGTAGATCTGCTGCGACTGCTGGCTGGCCTTCCCAGAGGACAGTGCGGGTGCGCAGTTCCCATGAGTTAAATTTCTTGAAAAATCATTCGTAACTTTTAAGTCATGCTACCAAAGGGGGGAGAGACAGACAAAGCCCCCAACGGTTCACCAGATCTTCACCAAAAGTTAATTACTTGTTACTCCTATTATAGCTATCAATCCCTGTGAATTTCGTAAATATCCATGCTTAACATTTTGAGTTATCTTGACAACAGATAGGCAAAATAAACAAAACATAACCTCCTTGGCGGAGGTAATCATGCATTTTTACAGTGAGGAGCCACAGTTGCCGCAAAATAGGGTCAAGCCGAGCCTCTGCCCACCGTAATTCTTTCCCCTCGAGGGCATAGGATGGGCCCTAGTTCATATGGTTATTTTTGCTCATCCTATGTTATGAGGAGTAGCGCCCCCAGGGGGTCTCGATAAGTAACCTTAGCTAGGCGTTGAGGACGCCTGTCTCTCATGCCCACCTTGCTTCTTCATAGTTTGTATTCCTTCACTCACTGCAATATTCTTGTTCTTTTTTCTTCCGACTTGCCTGTTCCATGCTCATTGATCTTGTGTGTGAACACCCTCGTCACAGGCACCTCACTATTCCGTATACATACAGCCATCTTCTGATGACGCCGTAGTTGTAACACATTATGTGCTTAAGGTTAGATTTAGGGTATAAAACGTATACCTCGCTAATGAATTTAGATTGCCCTCTGTCACAAACTCAATATGGGAGAACTGAACGCGGTGGGACCCGTATCGGTGCTACGAACCACGGCGCTTGGTATGAGTCTTCCTTAGGAGTCGGAAACTGCTGGTTCAAGGGATTTGAGTCGGAAACTGCTGGATCACGGGGTTTGAGTCGGAGATCGGTTGATCCTAGGAGCTAAAGTCTGTAAAAACGGTCCTAGTCTGCGTCGGAACAGTTCTGGAATCCAAGAAGTAAGACGTGACCCATCCGACCTCGTAGTTTTAGAACAAATTTCTATTAACCCCCGCGTGCTTTCAAACCGTTTCCTTCCCTATTAAACTATCCCGTCGAACGGCCACAAGGCTCTCGGGGGTTAATCGTTATACGGTACATCATGTCCAATTCTGAACGCTCATAATGTTGCTGTTCTTACGAGAAGTGAAGGTTGTTCGTTGGAATTTATTAGGGTTAGTAGGATTGTTTGTAACGAGAGCTCCAATCTCATGTGATATACTCTGCTAGCGGATAGACGGACAAAGTGACTGACTGATCACCACCGTAATTTGGTCAAAGACCACTAGTGCCATCTGTAGCCGCTCCTGTTAATTTCGTTACGATCCGGTCGTAACTTTTTAAGTAAAGGTGATAACCTAAAAAAAAAACAGACTGACTAACGGGGTGTCACATAGCTACCTAAAATGTAATCATATCTGCTTTGAATTATGTCTAACAGTTCTTGTAAATTTTATATAGATCCGTCAACCACTTTTTGGGTCATGTTGCTAAGAGACAGCTGAGAAATGGACTGACGGATCATCGCCTACACTTCATCATCCGTTCCTCGGCCCTTTTCTCAACGGTTTCTGTAAATTATCATAGAGATCATCTACTACCTTTTGAGTTATGTTGCTGGCTGGTTGGCCGACGGGGAAACGCAGGCAACATCATGACCTCCTTGTCAGGGACAATTGTAAGCGAGACTCTGTAGGGATAAGCTTGGGAAAGGTGTAGGTCTGCAACGCTGTGTCGAGTGCAAAATAAATTACAACTATGGTAGTGGGCAAGAGCGCAAACTACGGCACAATTTTCGCTCCACGTGATTTTTTTTTGTGTTTAGACGCCAAACTTGGAGAGGAAAAATTTGAGCTTGCTATTATATTTAAGGTCAGCAAAACCGCAACCATCGCCGTTTTTCAGCTCTTGAGCTCGCGAATAGTTTTGACAGCGACTGGAGAGCTGCTTGTGTATCACGTTACGGAAGGAATTTTATCATCGCGTGATGACGTAATGCTGCGGTTAATTAGTGTTGAATTAATACCGTGATGGTAATGGTACGCGGGTTGTACAGGACTTGTACATAACATGTCTTTGTGTCAGTGGTATTAATTTTTAGTAAAGAATGAAACCAATTTATAGCCTGTAAATGAGCTTTCATTGGAATGAAACGTGTTCATCATTCGCATATAACCATTCGGGGCAAATGGCGGTAAGATAATTTTGGGGGCAAAAAAATTATTTTGACCTCAGGAGAGTTAGATTAGATAGGCGGCAGCAGACGAACCAAGAGGCCCATTCCCAAAAAGACCCCAGAACTTACGCCCCGGCACTCTATGAGCTATTGCCATTATGTTAGTAGGATATATAGGACTGAGGAAAAGAGAAGAAAACCAGGGGGAGAAGAGTCTCGGTCACAGAGACGATCATAAATGCACATCTAAGCACTATTAATTGCCGCTGATATGCAGAGCATAGAGATGTCAAACTGCATAGTTGGAGCGGAAGAAAGAAGAAGATCGATTAAGGTGGCCTCGGAAGCTCTGGCCGTTAAGAGTTTGCGACTCCTAGAGGAGGAGTTTTTAGCCGTGGAAGATGTCTCTCCCGATGTATTTCAAGACGATTTTTAAACATGTTGATTGATTCCGCACTAACAACGTCGGAAGGAAGTCTACTCCAAATGCTGACCATGAACTAGGGAAAGAACTGCTGACTTAAGGTCGTTCTTCGAGCTTTGTGCTTGAGTTTTTGACCATTGTTTTGCAGGCGATCATTAGCGTCTCTTGCGAAGAGTCCCGTTGTAATCACGTCGTTGAAGCCATTCAAATACTTGACTAGACTTAGAGTTCAATTTTTATTCGCTGGAAACCTGTACTCCGCCTGGCAGACTAGGCCTACATGTAAAAAAAAACGCGATCTAAGGAAATATTTGCACTTCTCACCTCTGCTATCTTGTAAAGACCATTTTTTTTTAATTCGTTTCCTCCTCAGGGGGCATAGGATGAGCCATAGGGTTAGGTTAATTTTGATTGGTCCATCCTATGTTATTGGGGCGTGGCGACCCCAGGGGGCTCGTCTAGCTTACCTTAGCCATTTGCTAGGCCTTCGGGACGTCTCTCTTTTGTGCCCACTGTGCTTCCTTCTGCTTCCATACTCCTACTTGCTCATGCTTTATTCTGTTCTTCCTTTTGTTCCCGACTTGCTGTTCCCATGCACGTTGATCCTGTGTATGGAAACACTCTCGTACATGGGTTCCCCGTTTTTATCGACATTCGGGCTGCCCCGCAGATGGAGAGGGACCGCAGCACGCTCATCTGTCAGACCTTCAAAGAGTTCAACTGCCACTACAACAACAGCTGCAGCGGGGGCACCCACCGGCGGTCTTCCCAGCAGCACGGTCAGGTGAGTCTTGTTCCCACTGGGTGTGTGGTTAGGTGAGTCTTGTTCTCCCCAGCAGCACGGTCAGGTGAGTCTTGTCTTCACTGGGCTTGAGCTTAGATGGCTTGGGATTGAGTGGAGGCTTTCTTTTGCGGCGCCCTGCTTGTTCTTTTGATCACGTGGTCGGCATCAGCGCTCCTATTGGTCCATGGTGTTCCGCCTTACGGTCATGTGGTCGTGGCTGGTATCAACGCTGTTATTGATTGGTTCACGATCCCGTCGCTGCTCCTGACGTCACAGCGGTGGCACCAAATTGAAAGCAAAGCTCGTATAGGAAGTACCGCTCCATGCAGCACGCGGTCCTCCGTCACATGCAATGCCTCTAGCTTATTTACCTTGTCTCTGTCTCCCATCCTTAGAATGTGTCCCATTGGGTTATCGGGGTTGCTGAGTCGGAGTCAGGGACAACGGGCCTAACATGGTGCTGGAAATAACAATAGTCGTCGTCAGTAGGAGTCAGATATGCCAGACTCTAGTACTAGGAGTCGGAGTCAGGGACAACGGGCCTAACATGGTGCTGGAAATAACAATAGTCGTCAGTAGGAGTCAGATATGCCAGACTCGAGTACTAGGAGTCGGAGTCTGACCAGGTGCATCCGATGCGGTCGCCCATTGTTTAATTTTTGTGTAACTGGTCGTAGTGCTTTTGAGGTTTGCTTTCAATCTTTTCGTTTCATTCATAATTTTTAGTAACTTACCTATATAAATAAAGACATATGTTTGGGCTTTTAATTAATTAAACTGCTAATGGGCATATGTGTTTTGGATATAGACTCGCCTGGTCAGCACGTCTCTGCATTATTCGTTACCTTGTCCCAGTTAAAGAGCCTGTCGTCTTATCGCGCCTTAGTTGAGACAGTATGTGGTTGACTGCTGCTCGCTCGATGCTCATATCATCGCTGCACATAGTTACTGATGTCTCCTATATGTTTCTCTCGCTTTTTTGTTTGCTCAATACGACTTCTCTGTTCTGAAATAGTTGTTCCACAACCAAGAAGTTCATCTGCTGGGGAATTCGGGATAGCCACAAAGACGCAGGAAAGATATTGTCTAAAAGGTTTAGCTAGAAGTTCATCCCCTATGCTTTAGTACCGATGGATGTTTCCAGTGGTGTTTTTATCCAATGGAACAATTATATGTAGGTATGTGTGTCATAGCAACATGAATAACATTGGGGCACAACTATTTCGGAACAGAAGGAATTTTTTTTTTTTAATACAGCCTTTGTTTGCTCTTTCGGCATTGGTGTGACCGCCCAAGCTATCTGCCTGCTTGCATGCGCGGCGCACATCCTCTCAATCCTACAGTTATTTCCTTACTAACTTCTAACCAGTTTCATTGTACAGTTTGTCGTTGTTGTAACCTGCAGCTGATGTGCAATGTGTGCATCGACGTACGTCGGCGCGAAGCTAGCTACCGATCTACGTTGATGCCCACTCCCAATTTACCAAAGCTCCAGCTTGTATATTTCACACCAGATCTGCTGTTGGTGCTGCACAACTAACCAATCTATGCTTCACTTGTTATATGTAACTACACTCTTGATGTAGGGTAATTACCCAATTGCCGAACTAACCTTATTTCCAAACAAACAGCCATTATTTGATAGGTTTATTACACAAACCTGTCAAGTAGTGGCTGTTTGTTCGGAAATAGGGTTAGTTCGGCAATTGGGTAATTGCCCTATGTCTCTTCATAGCAACGTCGATGCTTTGCCCAGTATTGATTTTTTTTACTTCCATCCAGTTTTCCTTATCTGTGTACAATGCCTGGCCTAGTTAGCACGTATGATGCGCGTTGCGCTGTATACCTACCGTAATTTTTGTTGATACTTGAAAAGGCTAAGCACCTGTTTTATCCTCAGCTTCCTGTGCTCATTGCACCAGCTGCTTTGCTTTGTTAAGTTCAACTTTTTCTTTTCGTTCTCATTTTACGTAGCTACATACTCTTCTGGCTTGCATTTAATGCTTGGTGTGCATCGACGTATGTTGGTGCATGCAGCGTTGCGTTCTATATATTACCCATAGCCAAAAATTCATCCTTCTCTTGCTGTGTACTGTATTAGCATACGTTGGTGCGCACTCTGTAACCGTTACCAAAGTGAGGGGAGGGTGTGTGCTCACTCGTGACAAGAACAAAGCCTTTTCTGACGTTGCAGCCAGTCAGAGTAGTTGACGATCTCGTCGTGAGGAACCTGCGGAAGCGCTACTGACTGTGACGTCACTCGTGGCTTTGAGTTGGCCCCGTTGCAGCTCACGCTTCTTTGCCCAGTTTAGTAGTTTATCCCAGTCGGAAAATGTTAGGTAGGCTCTCTCTGGTAAAATCTTCTGTTTTATGGCCGAGGCTACACATGCATTTGCACGAACAAATGGATGGGGGATGGAAGTTCACTCATCGTCCTGATGTACATTTAAACTCTGTAGCATAGATAGAGTAACGGGCATGAGATGTGAGCTGCATATCCTGGCCTGACGTTTTTACTGCAATTGTATAGTGTGACCCCGGCATAATGCCAACAGCAAATATTAACCGATGCTCTCTCACCTATACACATTGCCACTCTAAGTATAATGACATACTATGCGCGTCAAAACGCGGAAGCGCGCTTCCGCGTTAAAATGGAGTCCGCAACACGTGTAATCCTACGGCTAGTGACATACTAGAAAAAAAGCGACGCAGTGAGCGTTGCCGAAAAAGCGCGATGAAAATATTTGGAAGCTACTGTCGGCGGAAAAAATTTTCATCGTCATCTTGCTTCCGCGTTAAAGGAAGCCAACACATGTTATCCTTATGGCTAGTGATATCTAGGAAGCGGAAGCGCGCTTCAGCAGACGCCTCTTGGCCATCACTGAGGGAGGTTGCGTGTGGGTGTGTGCTCTTGTTGTCTGCTAATCAAAACTTGCAGTTCTCCGCTCCCATGTTTACTGAACGGCTTAAAGCTAGCGCGTGTTTTCAATGCTAAGACACAATTGCTAAACTGATAATTAACGTGGCTGTATATTAATTTCAATTGTTTTATAGTGAAATTTGATTGCTAAGTTTAAAATGAGAATAGTATAAGTTAGTGAGGATCTAAAAAAACCTTCACTTTCCGCAATACACACGATTGCAGTTCTAATAAAATTCGAGACATCCATCCTCTTGCAAGTTCTATACACCACTGACGACAAAAACGCGAAGCGCAACTGGCGACATACAAATGCTTTTGTGAAGCGCTTCACAAAAACGCAATAGTATGTCACCAGAGCTTCTTGCGTTTTGAAGCGCGCGTCAGCGTTAAAAAGCTGAAGCGGGCGTCATAGTATGTCATTACACTAATATCTTCCGACTGGGTGCTGTTGCTCTTGTTTCCCGGCATCTACACCGACAAAAAACTGTCCTCAAATCAGCCTGCTTGATGGAGACTACGGGTCTTAGAGGCACCCGTGTATCACAGATACCCCTGTTCCCTTTAGTACTGGTTTTGGGACAATAGTTTTTTTCTTTTAGTTTTTCACCCATGCATGGCTTGTACACCACAAAAAAAAGTTTTCCCAGCACCAGCACTCTTCCCCGTTCATCGACTGGGGCAATGCCTGCCTCAACCGTCTGTTTTTATTTAATCTGCCTTTCTCTTGATGTTTTTGGTATTTGGAATGTTGTACATAGACTAGGATGTGACAAAACGGGTTAAAGCGCCACTGGAAGTTGTGCTGGTTCTGTGAAAATGGGTGTTTTGAAATTTTTTTCTTTTGTAATTTCATCCCGTGCAGCAATGCATCTGCACCACAAAAATTGGAAAATTTTCCCAGAACCAACACAACTCCCCTTCACCGCAATGCCTGCCTTTACGCCTTTCCAACTCACTGTCCGGGGCCTTGTGTGCGCCCCGTGGGAACTACTCGGGCAGCTGTGCTGGTTTGGGATAACAGGTTTTCTGTGCCCCTCGTGTACCCACCTCCCCCTAGCGCCCCCCGCTAACTGCCGCTACCGCTTGTAGAGCCCCGACCCGCCGGTGCCGGAAGACCCGCAGCAGAGCTACGACCGCTTGATGCAGAGATTAACTGAACGGATGGCGCGGGCGGTAAGGCGGCGGCGCCGGCGCGACTCTCCTCGCTTGGACCCCATGGTGAGGATTTGATGGCTCTCTTCTGATTGGTCGGTACCGTAAAACGGGGTGACTTCGGACGCCGGGGTGACTTCGGACAAAAACAGATAAAAGGGAACTGACTGCACTGACAGGAAAAGTATCAAAAGTTAGATGGAAACTTCTACAATGTAATAAAGGTTGGTATCTCTGTAGCTTATCACTGGGTCCGCACTGAAACTCGACTATCATAAACACAAGAAAGGAATACGTTTTGTAGACAAAACAAACAAAAATATCCCAACAAACAAAACGTATTCCTTTCTGTGTTTATGATAGTCGAGTTTTAGTGCGGACCCAGTGATAAGCTACAGAGATACCAACCTTTATTACACAGTAGAAGTTTCCATCTAACTTTTGATACTTTTCCTGTCACTGCAGTAAGTTCCCTTTTACCTGTTTTTGTGCGAAGTCACCCCCGGCGTCCGCAGTCACCCCGTTTTACGGCACTGTGGTTTCTTGGCTGGGTAATCAGGGTCAGTATTTCACGGAGCCTTCCGCGAATTGGTTTCCTCAGGAATTCTCGGTAACTAACCTTCATTACCAGCTGCAGGAGTCCTGCAACTGGCATTATGCATTCTAGTCTGGCATTTCTCGGCGACCAAAAACACAGTTCCCGGAAAATTTTTTGCTTGGAAATCACGTGAAATGCTGTTCGCGATCACCCAGTTGTCGTTGTATATGATTGGTGTGTGGGGAGTAGAGATTTGCTTACTGTAGCTTCGTTATATTGGTGAATGAGGTGCTGTGTGTCACTTGCTGATGATATTTCCTCGCATTGAGAATTTTCCTCCCGTGTTTCTCTGCACTTACCCTTCTGCTCTGCGAGGTGGGCCGCCGATCGTTGTGACCAACTTATCTCTGTGAGCTCCTACCTCTCCCCGTGTGGAGGACCACGGAACGGTCCATTCGCAAGAGTGTTTTTCTTTTTTATTTTCTTTTTCCCTTTTCCGTCTCTTTGAGATGCTTTGCGCCTTATTTCTCAGCTTGTAGTAGCACAGTAACCAGAATTTGAGACTCTGAACTCACATCTGTGAGTTTGCCGTCAGCTTCACATCTACCGGCCAAAATGTAAAGATGAAATATTGGACATTGAGCGCCATGCTTTCCTAAATAGCTGCACTCTCAAACTTCAGTACCACTATCATACTACCGCTAAGCTTGCCACAACTGGCGAGATCGGACGGTGTAGGGCGGGGAGAGGCTCGGTAGCTCAGTTGGGATTTATGAAAGAGCGTTTTGCTGGTCTTGCCTCATGATGAAGTTTGCTTCTTTGGGCTATTGGCACACTTGTGGTTTGTCGTCAGGCTCGGCTGTTCTTGGTTAGTGTTTGACTGCAGCCGTGACGCCTCTGGCACCAGCTGCAACCCGTGCCTGTGGGCGTTTTTTTGGGGTTTACGGCCAAGTTGACTTACCCTTCACCTATGTTGTTGGCAGATCCCCAATTTCAGCAGCAGGTGTTTGCTCTTGTTGCTCACTTGTGGGCAAGTCTACAGGCTATGAGCTCTCTCATCAGACACTGTAGCTACAGTGCCTTCTTACCCAAGGACTTTGGGTGTATGAGCTGAGACTAGCTCGGGTCCTTGGGTAGGCCTATCTCTGTGTTACTCTTGAACTACTCTAGTCTGTCTGGCCGAGTAGACCCTCTTCCCTAAAACAGGCAACGACAAACACCGGGCGACTTTACAGACTATTTGATGCTGTGTTATTGTTTGGACCGCAAGAGAGTTGAGCTCACGTGCCACCCTCATTGATTGCATTGAAGAAACGGGGTAAGGGTTTTCGATTCTGCGGCTGATTGCTACAGGCTCCTGTCCACGTTGCCGCGGCGATTAAACATTGGGGTCGCGCCACAGTCAGACCAGAAGTCCTGATGGAACCGCACCAAAGGGGCGAGGCACGAGTGAAGCACAGTGGCTTACAGTGCATCACCGCTTGCTGCAATTAGGAGAATTTTAGCAGCACTCATTGCTAGTGCTTAATACGGCAAGTTTGGTACCGTTGAAAGTCAAATTCTTGTAAGTAAACATTTGTTGCAAGTAACTAGGTCTTGCACGTAGTTACTGCAGCGCTGGGAGAAATTGGTAAGTTGACTACAACGCGCAGTCGCGCATCTTGTGGTCGTCATTTTCATTGCGCCGTTTCCCTAAACAATGTTGCTCTGACCATTTCTCGGTGTGAGGATAGTGCCTTTGGAAAGCGCTAGAATGCGCTACTGGCTTATGTATTTTTTTCCAGATATTTGCTCCTCGTTTTGATGTTGCCTGTTCCTCTCGATGGTGACTTGCTTTTGGATGTGTTGTTGCTCCTTGGATTTCTCAAGCCGCAGGTTCTTCGTTGCTCGTACCATAAAACGGTTACCTCTCACAGCAGTTAGTGGTGCTGCACACACCGGCATACGACCTTACATTCCTGGTTCTTCAAGCACACACAATTTATTTTGTGTTGTTAAAGTGTCCTTTTTCATTGCACGGCATGTGTTGATTTTTGTTTACTTTTCTTCCTCAATTCTGTGACTCTTTGATCGTTATGGTAGTGAAAAGAAAAATAGATGAACCTGAACTCAGCAACATGAAAATTGTTTAGTGCAGTTAGCCCTGTGGCTGGGAAAACTTGTCTCTTCAAAACTTGTTACTTGGATAATCTCGTGATCAGATAATTACGTCTGGGGATCCTAACTCTTATATTTATTAGTTACTTCTGGGTTTTTGCCGGTAGCTAGATTAGACAACCGGCAGTAGACGGACCAATCGGCCCATTGCCAGAGAGACACCTGGCCGCGTTTGTGCCAATAGCTGGGCGCAGCACCTCGTACACTCGAGCGAGTGCGTGCGTTTGTACATACGTATAATGACTAGACGCCTTACCTGCTTGTGCTGTGCTGCTCTCTGTCGCACTGTCACCCATCCCTGCACCTCCCTCTTTAAAATTGACAGATACTGCCATTCTATATAGACACCATTCTTCATCGAAACGATTTTACAGTATTTAGATGAATGGCATGCAATACTAAATGCTGTATGGTTATGTATTTCTGTCGGAAGTTTCTTCATGATAATTAGAGAGATTGCGATTGGTACATGATTCTATTGCGGGAACATAAAATGATATTATATAGCCCTGTAGGTCTGAAGCAACTAATGGATCAGTAGCCCAAACAAGGAAACTTATCGCTTTCGAAACTGTTAATTTCTTTTCACAATAGTTCGATCCATTCTATTTCAAAAAGACAAGTTTATATAGATAAAAAACATACGCTACTGCAAGTTCTATAATTATATATTGTTGTCATAAGTGTCTTCTCGATTAGTTAATGAATTTTAGCATTAGGCTAGCTTTCATTGGTATGCATGTTTAGGCTTTTTTTTCGTTGAAAATGCTGTAGTATCTGTATGTTGTCATGGCTACGTCGAGCATTTTGCGCCAACTGCTTGAATATATTGCAACACTTCCACGCAGCAGGGATGCCAACTTAGCTATTTTCTAGCTAAATCTAGCTAATTTTTACCTTGTCTAGCTAAGAAAATTTGCATCTAGCATATAGCTATAAATCTAGCTTGTAAATTATTTCTTCAGCTATTGTCTAGCGATTTTCACATATGCTCATTCAATGCCTCATTTACTAGTATTTAAAGCATATCAATAGCTAAATAAGTCTTTACACGCATTCACTGCACAGCATCAATTAACATTCAACGAAAAATAAACGAGTTAAGTACTCGTTTCGAACGCGTTACCGAGCGAATGCTTCGTTTGGCGGTCGTTCAAGGCGTGTGCAAGTGGCACGCAGTAAGTTCAGTCGGTAGCG
>LQNS02278129.1:8383377-8409305 GCA_001587735.2 Parhyale hawaiensis | reverse complement strand
GTTTTGTTACAAATTACACATGTCAATATCTCGGAAACGAACAAGTTTTAGAATTTTTGATATTCGTGAAAAAGTGTTTGTTTTGAGTGTCCCTATCACCTGTGAAAGTTTGGCAGAGTTTTTTTTGCAACACCGTGTATATATATATAAATATGGAGGTTTACCCCCATAGGGTTACGCTCGCCCATCGTACGTTGTGGGGAGCATTGTCCACCAGGGGAACCCTGGAGGTAACCTTAACCATTAGCTTGGCCTTCGAGACGTCTGTTGTTCATGCCCACTTTCTCTGTCATACTCAAACTGATGGTGCATTGCTCTGTTCTTCCTTTCCTGACTTGCTGTTCCCATGCGCGTTGATGTTGTGTGAGACCACCTCTGTGCATGGGTTCCGCGTGTCTATCGTCATACTTTATGTCCCTTCTTTCTTCCTCTGTGATATCGCCTTTCTTGTGGAAATGGAGGCTTGAACTACTCAATAACAATGCTTCCTCTATTATCATTGTGCAAATGGGCGATTGTTAAGCGTGCTGTGTACCTAGTGATTATATTTGTCACCAATGGTATTCTCGCTCTTAAGCTTTGCAATGCAATGCTTATAATATCAACAATTGCCTCTGCCCCCTTGCAGTATCGACTTGCTGCCGGAGGAAGGGGGCGGTACCACGGAGCTGTGCACCAACGGTCGCCACGTGCCAGTCACCCCCACCAACGTGTGCGAGTACGTCCGTCTCTACTCTCTCTACAGGATGCACACCTCACAGCTCAAGGTACTCTTCTTCTCTCCATCTCAGTCCTACTTGGCTCATGTGCGGGGCTGCCGAGCTGGAGTCGGTCGTATTGTAGAAATGAGTCGATTCGGCGGGACTCTGATTTTTTTGGGATGGCAAACAAGTAACCACAAACGTCTGCTTTTAGTTTGTGGTTACTGGCATTTTAGAGGGGGGTTCAGGAAGTTGAAGACCAATTTAATCCAACTCTTGGGACCTTCTTGACTGCACACACCGTGGTGGCGGCACCGCCTTCTATTTTCTGTTTAATTTCGCGTGTGCGTGTTGGATTAGAGAGCTCACGGTAGACGGGTGATTCCTAGAGAGCAGCCGGGACTCGCGCTCCGGCCCTCTATGAGCTATTGCCTTTGACTAAATCATTTAGATATCTGAGGACAAATTAGGTTAGTTAGGTTCGCCCATCCTACGTTATGGGGAGTAGCGCCCCCAGGGGGTTTGAGTAGATTACCTTAGCCATTAGCTAGGCCTTCGGGACGTCTATCTTTTGTGCCCACTTTGCTTCCTTCCACTTTCATACTCCTACTGTTGTCTGTTCTTCCTTTTCTTTCCCGACCTGCTGTTCCCATGCGCGTTGATCCTGTGTGGGAACACCTTCATGCATGGATTCAAGTTTCTATCGACATATCAAGTGTCCCTTCTTTCGTCCTCTCTAAGATCGCGCTTGTTTTAAAACGGAGGCTTACGTTATTCAATGTGATGATAATAACTTGAGCATTCCGAGAGCGCAGTGCTACCTCCACCACGCAAGGCAATTTTGACGAAAAATTCAAATTGGTTCAGAAACCCGGATTTTTTATCAACACCAAAATTTGGTCGTTTGTGCTCCTTGCCATCAATAGTAGTAACTTTAATTTTCTTGAAGATGCGTCAGTAACTTGAGTTATCTTGGTGACAAAGAGTAACAAGCAAACAAACATAAACCTCTTAGGAGGAGGCAAACAGTAAGGAAGGTCTTACACGATCCAAGAAATCACTGGGCTATATGATCACCTGGAAAGGGCAAGTACCTTCAATTGTACACCCATCTGTGCCCTAGCTAGTGGTAATTATCGCCCCACGGTCGTTACAGGCGCTGCAGAGCATGAGGGAAGGTGTGCTCGATGTCATACCCTCGTCGACACTAGAAGGCCTCACACCCGAGGACCTCCGGCTGCTGCTCAACGGTGTGGGGGAAATTAACGTCTCCACCCTCATCTGGTACACGAGCTTCAACGACGAGAGTGCTGAGAGCAACGACCGTCTCAGCAGGTGAGGCCTCTGCTGGTGCTGCTGCCTCCCCCCTTCTTCCCCCCTGCCGCGATTGATCTTATTTTATGGGGTGCGGCGACCCCAGGGGGCTCGTATAGGTTACTTTAGCCATTAGCTAGGCCTTCGGGACCTCTGTCTTTCGTGCCCACTTTGCTTTCTTCCGTTTTCATACTCCTACTTGCTCATGCTTGATCTGATCTTTCTCTTCTTTCCCCACTTACTGTTCCCAGGCGCGTTGATCCTGTGTGGGAACTCCTTCGTGCATGGGTTCCACGTATCTGTCGACGAACTGTATGTCCCTCGCTCTTTTCTCTGTGATATCTTTCTGCTCGGAAACTGAGGCTTAAACTTTCTGACTATAAAATTGACCGTTTCATGAACTCGTTAGACTCGCCCAAATGAATAACACGATATGGGTGCGTTCCGTTGATTGGGTCGTCCAAGTTGATACGAGCCAAGCCCTGACTCGACGGAAACTTGAGCTTCGTCTCTTAGAATTGGGCTGCTGGTGCTGGGAGCGGCCCGGTTGTGTCGAGTCGCCTGAAATCTCTATAGTACGCAGCGGAACTGAGATTCTGGAAGGCTCGCAGATATTTAATTTAGAGTCTGCGCCTGAACCTTAAATCGACAAGTGGAAGCCAGAGCGCCTGTCTCAAGATTGGGACAAGTCAAGTTTCCAAGTTTAATTTCGCTGTCCAGTCACGTGCGCCCTGAGATGCGTTGCCAGCGTGTAGCGGCATACAGGAAAAGATGAAATAATTGCAGAATATACGCACCTCCGTGGCTGTGGAGTAAGCGACCCGCCCGAGGCGCAGGTACGCAGTATGTGTGAACTCTTTGTCTCATAACGTTGCTCGAACGTTCCAAACGGTGCTAGTCTTACGGTTAGTTCAGAAAAAGAAGGTTAAATTAGGGCGCCTGTTGTAGCTGAATCTAGGCTATTCTTAACTAGACCCATACCCTGAGCTAGGCCGCATAGGTACTCTACCGGTACTCGTAAGCGTCGTACAGTTGGTTTTGTTAGCTTGGCCTTTGCCATGTGACGGGGAGAAGCGCCCCCTTAGAAGCTCATAGGTTACCTTTACCGTAGCTAGACCTTCCGGACGTCTTTCTTTCGTGCCCACTTTGCATCCTCTAGTTTCTTACTCGTACTGACGATACGTGCTCTGTTTCCCCTCTTCTCTACCGACTTGCTGTGGGCATGCGCGTCGCTCCCGTGTGAGCACACCCTCGTGCTTGGGCTCCACGTTTGTCTTGTCATGCCTGCTGTATGCTTCTTCAATGTTTTTTTCTCTCATTCCATCCCAGTTTACGCTGCGAGTAGAGAGGCACATACCAGGCTTATATCTAGCTAATAATACTATACGGAACCGCTACTTTTTCTAAATACCCAATTTCTTATCTATGTTTTTACTCACCGAAAGATTTCACAAACGAAAGTAATTATTCCCTTAGGCTTGAATATACAGAATGTTCCGGAATTCTTTCAACTAATTCAAACCTACGGTTCCTTACGATGAAGTAAACATACCTACGTCACTTTATGAAGGCATCTCTTGATGCTGTTGAATTTGAAAGTTACGAAGAGTTAAAATTTAAGAAGCGCGATCCGCTCCTCTGGTGGGTAAATACAAATCCAAAAGCAGAATCTTCATATTCACGAATACAGAGGTTGAATTAGATTAAATTGTTACGACAGATGCTCAAAATGACGCCCTTGGGCTTCGATGCAAACGTCTAGGCGCTGGCGGAGTGATTGCCGAACCTGTGCGAAGATACCAGGAAATTCACTAATCCTTGCACAGCCTTCAATAATCCTACCGATAAGTTCCTCTTCGACCAGACCTAGTGTTACGCAGACTAAACTCATTAGGCGTCCCTCAGAGGTAGAAAGCAAGAGGCGCCGTGTAAGGAGCCTGTGGCGGAATATATCTCTCTGTCTCTACATTCTGGCTGCTCTTCTAAAATTACAGTTCTCCACACCGTAAATTAAGTGCACATCTGTGAGTTCGCTATTTGATAGTTGGTCCTCTGTCGTCTGTACGTAGATGTACTGCAGTCGTACTGCTCAGTGTAAACAAGCGTCCGAAGTTCAACTTTTTCTTTTCTGTAAAGTGAATAGTCCGCCATATTACTTTCATCTGACCCCTCAGGGGGCCAAGCTTCGTTAGTTTAGGTTCGCCAATCCTATGTTATGGGGAGCAGCGCCCACAGGGAGCCCCTGTAGGTCACCTTAGCTATTAGCTAGGCCTTCGGGACGTCTGTCTTTCGTGCCCACTTTGCTTCCTTCCCATCTTTTTCTCCTACTGATCTGTCTCCCATCTGTTCTTCCTCTTCTTTCCCGACTTGCTGTTCCCATGCGCGTTGATCCTGTGTGGGACCAGCTTCGTGCATGGGTTCCCCGTTTTTCTATAGACATGCTATGTGTCCCTTACTTCTTCCTCTGTTAGATCGCCTTAGCTGTGCAGCGGAGTCTTGAACTATTCAATAATCTAATCTCTGAGGAACCGTGGGCTAAAATTTGTTCAAAGATTCCCGGGACACCCTCCATAATAATACACAGTACCTACGTTTGTTGATATCTCCGACCCGATCTGAAAGATAAGTTAAGGGGAAATTCATCTGCAGAACACCAAGAGGGTATGGTATAACAAAGAAAGATGAACCTAAAATTAACAGGAAATTAATGCCCTGAATATGCTGGGCACTCGTGATGTATGTCTCTTGAGCAATGAAACGCACCTGTCCGTGACTCGCTCTTTGTAGCTACTTTAACAGTGCGTTTTTTTTTTTTTTTTTTCAGACTACCAGTTTACTCGGAATCCGTTTGCTTTTTTCTCCTTTGCCCTTAATCTTCTTTCTTCGGCTACGATGCGTAAGAGATTGTCGTCCTCGTGAAGGGACTTCAGAAATCGAACTTAGTCAAAAAACATCCTGCCTCTTCCTATAGTTCATTTCTTTGCGTTATTGTTTGGAAGTGAGAAGAAATGTTCTGCTCCAGCTGATGTTGGCCAGGCTTGTGGGGAGGTTATTGTATTACCGAATAGGAACCGAAAGAGCACGCTCACCCGTGTGCCGCATCCCTCTTGGCAGACCTTGTACCTCGTGCAGGAGTAGAAACACAAGCCAGCACCGGTGCTTGGTCGTCCCAGCCGATGGTCGGTCACCTTAGTTATTATTAAGTTAGAAACTTAGTTCTTGCCGGTCTCAACATTGAAAAATGTTGGAAAATAAACCGGCGAGAACTTAGTTTCTGACCTAATTTATAGTTTCATAAGCCCTGCTTTTATAATCGCCAAGTTTTGTAAACTAGACTGTATGTGACGCATAGGGTCGCTAAACTCCTATCCCAGCTCCTTAACCCTACTAACAAACAGGGTCGCCGCAGAAACCAAAACCGCAGTTCATCCGAATTCTATAGGCATATAAATCAGCAATTATATCTGCCCGCAGATTCAAGCGCTGGTTATGGACGATCGTCGAGAAAATGTCGACGCAAGAGAAACAAGACCTGGTGTACTTCTGGACCGGCTCCCCAGCCCTGCCCGCCTCAGAGGAGGGCTTCCAGCCCCTTCCCTCTGTAACCATCCGCCCCGCGGACGACACCCACCTGCCCACCGCCAATACCTGCATCAGCCGCCTCTACATCCCGCTCTACTCCTCCCGCAGTATACTCAACACCAAGCTCTTGCTAGCCATCAAGACCAAGAACTTCGGCTTCGTTTAATGCTCTAGTGCGTTTAGGATTTTACTTCTCTATCTCGAAAACTGTGCTTGGGCAAGTATCCACTTCATTTACAGAAGGTAGTTACGTCAGGCTGAAGTATGTGTGCATATATTTGTATATAACCTCAGATTTGTGACGATAAGCCAATAGCGTCACGCCATTGTGGAATTATTATTATATAACTTTTTCACCACCACCGATGCTCAAAACGGCATTTCAAAAGTGTATCATTATACATAGTAGTGCTTCTTCAAGGTACCTATGGGGTAAATGTGTTTCCAGTAGCTAAGTTAGGGACTCGTAGGATTAGAAGTTTCGCATTGTGGAATTACCAGAGATTCCTCGCTGCAAATGGAGTGACGCTATTTGTTTGACGTCACTATTATGAAGTTCTATACAAACGTATGCACAAGCTCTCAGATCTGACGTAACTATCTTCTGTAAATTTGTTGTGGGTCACAGCCACCAGCACTCGTGTCTGTCGGCAGCAGGACAAGGAACTGGAGGTTTTTCCACGTCGCGGAAATTGTTCTTGCGTAATTTATGCGCTAACAGGAAAGTCTCCCTGCAGCAAGACGAGGAACGTGGGGTTCTCCCCATGTATCGGATTCTGTATTCTTAAAGTCGTCAATGATGTCTCCGAAAAATGAATAAATGAAAAACTTGGGATTTTCTCTTATGTCTCAGAGAAACTGTTCTTGTACTAGAGTTGCTTGCCGTGCAAGTCTCCCTGCAACACACAGAGAACTTGGGATCTTTCCACAGTCTCGCAAACTGTTCTTTTCTTACAGTCGTCGACGGTCATGCTGCTTCTAGGGTGGCTAGTTAATTTCCCGAACCAACACCAATGCCTTTCTAGTGTCATCTAAATGGAAGTGCTATGGTAGAAAACTCGAGAAAGTGAAAAAATTCAGCTTTGTCGGCCACTTGTGTCCCACTTGTAATTGGGACTCCTGCGCCACGGTCCACGCACTTCTGCTTAGCTGGACGAAAAAAAAACTTGTTTAATTGACTGGTACTCTTATCTCTATTGTTTGCCTCTATTTATCATGCCGGTACGAGGGCAAGACTGACCACTTCAGCCAAGTTTAATTGACTGTAGAGGGTTTTAAATTACACGGTTTGCTACTCTGAAGGTGTTAGGCAAGACAAACGCCCTTGTGAATGGTCAATTCACAATTACACAATGCTATTTTTCCTTTCTTTCCGGTACGTTTTCTGAATGTATCGTGGGAAATTACTGCAGCGCTAGCGGTTAAATGGGGAGAACGCAACCGCTACATCACGTGGCTGACGATTTGTTGAGGAAACGAAAAACTACGAAAAAAATCCTAAACCGTGATGTTACAGCTTCAAAGTTTCTGTGCCGCAAGAAATATCCTAAATTTCGAGAACTGGTTTGTAGCAAATTCTCTGAACTGTGCTGTAGTACTTGTAAAATATAGTACCCTTCTTGTCATCAGTTCTCAGAGTTAGTTCTTTTAAAAATTTCTCCATGACCGTCTGGTTTCCTGCGCTGGACATGAACCAAACCGTGTGTAGCTTCTCGTCAAGGCAGAAGTCGTTGGTGTTGTTTGGCTGACTTTAGGATCTGGAGATAATTATTCGCTATTGTATGTTCCTCTCGGGCAAATGTACAAACCATAACCAAAATGCTATCTTGCTATGTATTTTATTTCCTCGCGTACTAAATTTTGTTGTTTTACTTGAAGGGATATTTGCTTTATAGTAATCCTACGGAAAAGAAAATGTCCTTCGTAACGAGGCAGCCCGGCCTGGTACGGACTGGAGAAGAGTACTCCCTATAGCAGCGGTCCCCAAACTTGTTAACTCACCGACTTCTTCAATGAATATTTACGTTCACAAAGACCCCTCGTAAGTTTCATGAAAACCTGTAATGATTTTTGCAGTTTCCGATGTGGTGCAGCTATAGAACGTACATAGTAACCGTATGGAACTCGAACTACTCGACCTCAGGGGGTCGATAGCGACCACTTTGGGGACCCCTGCCTTCAAGTGAGATCCAGTGCGATGTCTATGAGACTACAGTGGATTCCGCTTAATATAACCGCCGGTTAAAACGACCAGGAATACAATGAGACCAACTCTGCTGGCACGGTAGCAAGTGCTGTACTTTATGTACACAGTAGCTCATTTATACGGGACAGTACGTTGTCATTAATTTGCTTATTTGTAATTTATTGACAATGAAAGCGTTATATGCTCCTACTGATCTTACTTTCTCCTGTTCTTCCTCTTCTTTCCCGAGTTGCTGTTCCCGTGCGCGTTGATCCTGTGTGGGAACACCTTCGTGCATGTGTTCCTCATTCTATCGTCATACTATATTTCTCCCTTTATTAGATCGCCGTTGTTGTGGAAACGGAGGCTTAAACTATTCAATATCATCATAATAATAATGAAAGCGTTAAACGTTCAAAATTAATTAATTTCTATGTGTGATGAACTATTTTATATTTAGAGGCATTTATGACGTAAAGTGTGCCAGTGTGTGTTTAGCTTGACAATTTGCCGCACACGTGGCATGAGCATCTCTTTATTTCACCTCGTCAGTCAGAGGCCAAGTTATGAACCATCTGCCTATTTAGTACCCGTAAATTATTTTTATTTGTTAATTACCTCCGTACTTTCAAAGAAGAGAAGAAAATACCAGCCGAGAAAGTGCGCTTATTATATAGCGTTACCACACGGACTTACTCAAATTTTGTTGACTTCTCATTTTTTGACCAGCCGTACGACCTCTGGCTAACTCAGCCGGTCCCGATGTGAACGGAGTAACCGGAATCCACCGTGTCGTCATTCCCGTGCTGAATGCTCAATTAAGTTTTCCCCAGCTCGTCGTAGCTGGTTTGTGTAGTTCCCATGCGCGTTGTTGCTGTGTGGGAACACCCTCGTGCGAGGGTTCCACGTTTTAATCCACAGCCTACTAGACTTTTACTTCTTGATCTGTTAGATCGCCATTGTCGTGGAAAGCGAGGCGTGATCTACTTAATATAAAATAATCTTCTAGCTAACCTTCAGTGCTCTAGAGAATCTTTCTATTACTACTTGTCTAGCTAACAGTGTCGGCCTTTACCGTGTCGGTGTCCGAGGGCAGCTCGTAATGTCACTGATGTGGCTGCCTGAAGGTCTAATCCTCTGTGACACTTGCATCGAAAGGTCTCGCCGTGCTCCAGGCACCGCTTGTAATGTTTATCCATGCGAGTCCCTGTGACAACAGGCAATGAGACCACCGGATATATTGTATCCAGAAGCTGTGTAAATTTTTATGGTCGTGGGACGGTTACGCCCGCCAGGCGGCCCCATCACCACAAAGGTCGAAGCATTCCAGGTTTTTGGACCTCTGATGAGGCGTAAGTTCGTTCAGTGCTCATGCTACGAGGGGAGTCGCGCCCACTGGGGAACTCGTAACTTCATCTTGTGTAAGCTTTCGGGACATCTGTCGTCTGTGTCCATTTAGCGTCCTTCTATATCCTAATTCTTTCTGGTGTTGCGTTGTTAGGTCTGTTCTCCCTGCTTTTGCTTAATGTTTCGTCCTACTCTGTCGTTAATCCAGAGTTGGAACAACCCTCGTTCATGGGTTCCACGTTTCTGTCGACATTCTCCATGTCACTTCTTTCTTCCTAGCTCAGGATCACAGGGTACGCTATTGGTAGGGAAGCTTCAACCATCTGTATTATAATAATAATTTCTATGTACTAAGTCTGAAGAATTAGCTAACTTGAAGCGACATTTTTGAAGTTAACTTATGACTGTGTCAGAAGCATATCTGCCTTCCCTCGAATGCCCAGTGTCGCTTTTCTAGATACTGCGGGAGAAGCGATCAATCTAGAAACGCTGAACAGTTAACCCATTTAGGCTGCAGCATTTTCAAGGGTGCCGTATGAATGACACCGCATTTGATATCCTCGATATATAGGACACTAGGTATGAATGGGTTAATTAGTCTCTCGTTCCACAGCATAATGTAATCCAACCTTCCTGACATTTCTCTCAGTTTGTCGTTGGTTGTGGCTGTAGGCAACAAATTCTACGTGGACTTTTTCCTTTTGTTTACTATTGCAGTCTCGACGACCCTCTGTGGCATTTTCTAGGTATTGTTTTTATTAAAACTGTTGCTTTTAACGACAGCTCTTAATTGAGTGAGGTAAGCGTGTCTTTGCCCCATTTCTTCTGTATAGATACGACCGCCGCTACACTGGCAGGGACTTCATTGATCTTAGGAGGGCTAGGCGTGCTGTCACTATGGGTTGTATATATTAGTCTATGGGTTACGCTTCATGCGAGGGTAACCTGCGGATCGTACTAGGGGTGTATCAGCATTGAAGGGTTATATCCGTGTATGGCTAACGCTTCGAAAATGCGGAATTGGTTAATGGAAAGAGAGTTAAGTTCGGATCGACGATGGAGCCACTTCCTTGTATGTATTATATGTGCTACTTCGTCATGGAAATGATTTATTATACTATGTATGACATGGTGCGCATCGGTAACGGGACGCCTTCCTTGTATATATAACCAACGCTTGACTGGCATTGAACTGAGCGTTTGACGAAGGCTATGTGTATCAGTGAAAGGATTGTCTACTTGTATATATAAGGGGCAAGGGCCATGAAAAATTAAGCGAGGAGCAGCACCACAACTCATTCAAGTCGTATACGGGCTATTTATTACTCTCCCAATAGTAACTCCTCTCCGTTTTAACGAAATCTTTGTGAATAAGAAAACCAGCATCTTTACCAGGTCTCACTTTAGCTATTTTCATGCGGCAACAACCGACGTCTTGACTGCTGCTGCTGTAATAATATGCGAGAATTACTGTCTTCAACGAAACCAAGAAGTCCTTGTTGAAAAATGCTTAATTTATTTAATATTATCGACAATTAGACGCAAGAATGTAAGGACTGTGCCTAGTTTCTGTTACGTGAAGCAGTCGCGCAGTTTCCCCGAAGACAACTGAACATACGTGGCTAGGTATGTTACGCAAGATATAGTTACCCAAGTTAGGAGAACTGCTGAACATTTTCTCAAAGAACTGCAGGCTCAAGTCATGACCTGCAGGTCGCTCCTTCTGTTTCGTGATATGTACGAACTCGCAGCTTTAGCTAATTCAGTGTAGTGTTGTTACTCGTCGAAACAATAAAGTTTTGAATTAAAGCTTCGTTTTTATTGCTAAGTTGGGGGGGGGGGCTGGTGTAGTGCGCAGCCTGAAGCGCTCTTTGTCCACGCACGGTCATGCATGAACCTTATGTTGTGGGGTATTATGCTCCATAGGCCGCCTTACTCTCGCTTCGGAGTCCCTAGTGCCATTTCCGCAGATGTTGCACCTTGCTTCAGTTCATGCTGACGAGGTTAGTTTTGTAAAGTTAGGTAGGCTCTCAATACTTCCTCTTCTGTTTTGGGAGGTGGCCGATCTATTCCCGCTAGACTTCTACCTTGTATTTCGTTTCCTTCCCCTGCCCGGCGTAGGAGAGCAAAAGCGTTCAGCCGTGCCCGGGGGTTGGAGAAGCACAACTTGCGCCTTTTTCCTGTCAGAAGCGCAGTGACCACTTTCAATGTGACAGCCTCCCGGCAGAAAAGCGCCGATAAAAATCCTTCATAATATGAAATGAGACCAACTTCGCGTCCTAATGACGCACGAGCCATTACTACCCTCGCTTCGGCCGGTCTTTACGTTATGCCCAGTGTGCTGCTTCCTTCTCTTCTGCGGATGATCCTGTTCGTCGGTGCCGACTTGCTGTACCGATACGTGCAGAGCGAGTGGAGCAGCACACGCGTGTATGGCAAGTTTCTCGCTCTCTACATGTTGCCGTATCACGGCTGCGTGCTCAGCTGTAGAATTGAATGTACAAAAAACTTCCGATGTGATGCCGGCCGAGGTGTCCACTGCTTATGTTCCTGCGCCCCAGGTGCTTCCGTCTGGCAGGTTACCGAGCTCCGGTAACCCACAAGGCTTGCATAATTCAGTCGCTTTTGCCGCAAGCGACACTAAAGTCAAACCAACGTAAGCAGTCTTTTAGGGGCGGGGCTGAATTGAACGCAGCAATGCCAAATTCAATCTATTAACTAATGTGCTTCAAGTATTCGAATATAAATATAATTTCATCGCTTGAGACAAGTTATACCACGCGCTTAAGTGAGATTTGCCCAAGTTCCTATGCGTTCTTAGCCACACCCATCGGACTCCTTACGCTGGTTTGACTGTAGTCAAGAGTGGTGAAGCCAACGCTCGTATGTATCTCCTGCCGATCAAGTTGAGCCTAGCATGATCTCTTCCCCCGCATTGGTTGTCGACGATTCCTTGTAATTCTTCATCGCGTTTTGGGAGCAGCGAGGTTTCCTTCTAGTTAAACAGTTGCTGCTGAAACTTGACCCATCGAATCCAAGTCGTGCTGCCTCGCACCGAATAGATAACTCAAAAACGCACCCAGAATATAATTGAAAATGACCCTTGTGCCACGTACGCTAATACTCGGCTAAAATAGCAGCCAACGTAGTTTTAAAAGTTTCAATCTATGTTATACATTATCATGATGTGGTCCAGTGCCTCGTGTTTGAGTCTCTAGTGGAGCAGTTACCTTGCTCCAGGGTGTTTACTGCGACCAGGAATGCAGTGTTGCATTAGGCAGGCGCATCGACCTGCTTTTGGATCTCCTGCTAGACTAATGGGTCCTCAAGCTTTGAAAGTTCACCACCGGTAGCATCACCCATCACTCGGCTTGTGATTTGCTGCTCATGCGCGGCAAAAATATGCATGTTTTGCATATGATATGCACTTTACGAAAAATGCACATTTACCACAATGCATACGCTCGCATTATTTATGCAAAGTTGCTATTCGCACATTTTATGCAAGTGCATAATACTGTGAAACTTTTAAAACATTTGTACGTATGCAAAGTCACAACCCTACGCCACCCCAGCAATATCGATAGGGGTTACATGGTATTCGTTCTAGGGTTGGATCTTAATCTTTCCAATACTTTCTGTACGATATAATCAGAAAGAACTAGTGCTCGGACGTCACCGTTAATTAAAGTACTTGCTAGTTCGGCAGTGCAGCCTCGTCTTACGCAAGATTCCTGGTGCCACAGCATGTATTACGACGAGAGTGAAAACTTACAAGCCGGACTGAAAGATTTCTCCACGAAAAAGCAAGACCTTTACAGAGTTCAGAACAAGCGTTCAAGGAACTGTACAGAGTTTAACCATGATTAGAAGACGCCATAAATAAAGTTGTCACCCGCGAACGAAGTGAGAGGTGATACGGTCTTCATTGAAGCTTTTAGTATATGCCTGTCCATCCAAAAACCAGTACAAGTTCAATATTCATATTTTTTTTTACAGTGAGGTTGCTAGATTGACCTCGATGGGACCCATGCAACAAAACAGGCCTACCTAGCTCATCAAAAGTTCAATTTTGCCCCCACCGCGGGCAATGGTGTTACACCACAAGGCGTTCTTGTTTGATCCGCTGCCGGGTTGAAGACCAGAATTGAAGTTCATAAAAAAGTTTCTCAGAAGTTTAGCCGCCTGTCAACTACGAGTGCTTCCAACACAGGCTCTAGTTACAGCAGGTCCACAAGTTTCTCCGACCGCGTATGCATCTTCCCCCACCTTGTCACTCTAGTTCCACATACAGTTACTAGAAACTGTAAACCCTTGTAGGCTGCTGCGCCGACAACCAAGCAATGCTCCGCCCTTTCTCTCCGATACGATGAGCTTTGGAAGTCTTCACACAACAGAGAGGATCGAAAGAAGTGCAGAGGCTTCGGTCATGTCTCCTTGCTCGGCAAGTATCGACAGCAAAGTTTCGGTTATTATTATTATTAAATTGAGTAGTTTTAGTCTCCGTCTCCACAGCAACGGCTATCTAACAGAGGAAGAAGCAAGGGACACATAGTGTGACGATAGACACGTGTAACCCATGCACGAGGGTGTTCCCACACAGGATCAACGCGCATGGGAACAGCAAGTCGGGAAAGAAGAGTAAGAACATATTGAAGAAAGATCAGTAGGAGTAAAAGATGGGAAGGAAGTAAAGTGGGCACGAAAGACAGCCGTCCCGAAGGCCTAGCCAATGGCTAAGTTTCGCTCAAGTTCATAAGCCCCAACAGCTGTGCTTTTCTAAGGTCTACAAAAAAGCGGACACCATTGCACTGCAGGAAACCAAGAACGCAAAGGCAAGACTCAATAGAACTGAAATAAAACAACCGTGACCGCACGTAGCAAATTTACATCACATCGACTAATTCAAGTATTCGAGTGTAGGATCTCAGTACTGCGTATGTTTTCTAGAACACATCACCGTACCTCTTCGATTTATTTCATTCAATCTCCCTCATGACTGGCCAGCTACTTGAGCTGCAAAATACTGTAAAATTTTGTCAAGTACAGAAAATTCGAGCAATAGGCTGTTACAGTGGTTTCTCTCGCGCACAGAATCTGCTGTAACTGCTTATATTCGTCGGTAATTAATAGACGTTCTGTGAAGAGCACTGTGAACTGAATATGAAGTTCAATGAAAATTAGGAATTTAATCAATCCGTCAAACTAGAGTCGGACCAAATTTCGGAGCTAGCGCTGTACAGCTCCCACCGGCATGCACTGCAATTTTCTCATTATAATTACTCTTCGTTAAATTAGTATATATTGTCTTTTCACGCCAGTGATGAAATTCGCCATCAAAGACTGGTGAAATTAGTTCCCATACTCGTAGGCTGCTGAGCCATAGATCAGTCACTTTTCAGTGCAAATTTCTGGAGAGTCCTCCCGTTGCGCTCTTAGCTTCCTGGCGCACTGCGTGCAATGAACAAATTCTGTACGTGAAACAGGCTCCAACTGAGGGCAATATCGCGTCCACCAGATGTACCGAACTATCCATAATGATCAGCCGTCGTGGGACTGTGGAAGTGTTCGGTAGTTTCAAATATAGATTGGAACTTCGTAACCTGTGCACATTCCTCTATTATTATAATGAGGGTTTTCCCGCCGTATCAAAAACGAAGACTATACAACAGCGATCCAATCTTATATAATATGATTTAGAAGTCTAGTCTAACTCAGATGAGCTCTGCACATTCAAGTCGACGGGGAAAAGTTCAACTGCACAGCAATCAAATTTTCACCAACAGAATAATTTGTTAAGTCTTACGAAAACTGATCAACAGGTCGACTTCGGTCACTTTGATTGTTATACTGTATTGAGAAGAGTTTCCCGCCGCAGTAAATACGAAGTCCGTAGCAGCGATCCCACAACGCAATAAATAGTTTCGAAGTCTGGTGGAACAAGTTCTAATGGGATAGTCTGGGCCAGATATACCATGTCTGTCTGGAAATTAGGCACGAGCATCAGGAACGAAATTGAAACTCCACACAGGAGCAGATAAGAGTTCCACGGGATGAGTCGCTCATCACCATTTGGCTGCCCACCTCACGAAACAGAAAGGGAAAATAGAGAACCTATCGAACTTTACAAAACCAACCCTGTCAGCAGTCACTGACTGTAGCAGAAGCATCTGGTTTGATTGGAGAGTGAGAAGTCCTACTCCAAATTTAAGAGACTTTTCTTCGATGAATACTTTCCAGTTTCCACCGCAATCTTTCATTTACGGCACATTTTAATTTAGATGTCTAGGAGAGAGAAAGAAACCGTCAGTTCGAAGTATTTAATGAGATCCGTTTAAAACTTCATAAATTTCCGTAAACCTTTGGTACAGAAAATCAAACTTCAAAAATACCGATCAATCGTAACTGGAAAAGTATAAAAATCAAGGAAATCCTAAAACTTTGGATAATGGTTTTCGACTAAGTTGGTTGCAAAATTGCGCTAAATATTACAGGGTTACTGGCCACCGCGGAGTCGCAGAACCAAATGGAGAGTGGACTCCTTCTGGATATTGTAGTCAGAAAGGGTGCGGCCATCTTCCAGCTGTTTGCCGGCAAAGATGAGACGCTGCTGGTCGGGGGGAATACCTTCCTTATCCTGGATCTTTGCCTTCACATTTTCAATAGTATCCGAGGCCTCGACCTCAAGGGTGATTGTTTTGCCGGTGAGGGTCTTCACGAAGATCTGCATACCGCCACGCAGCCTAAGCACAAGATGGAGGGTCGATTCTTTCTGGATATTGTAATCAGAGAGGGTGCGGCCATCTTCCAGCTGTTTGCCAGCAAAGATGAGACGCTGCTGGTCGGGGGGAATGCCTTCCTTGTCCTGGATCTTAGCCTTCACGTTCTCAATGGTGTCCGAGGCTTCGACTTCGAGGGTGATGGTCTTGCCANAAAATCTGCATACCTCCTCGCAGACGCAGCACCAAGTGCAGGGTGGACTCCTTTTGGATATTGTAGTCTGACAAAGTACGACCATCTTCAAGCTGCTTGCCGGCGAAGATAAGACGCTGCTGATCGGGGGGAATACCTTCCTTATCCTGGATCTTTGCCTTTACATTTTCTATGGTGTCTGAAGCTTCGACTTCGAGGGTGATGGTCTTGCCAGTGAGTGTTTTTACGAAGATTTGCATACCACCACGAAGCCTGAGGACAAGATGGAGGGTAGATTCTTTTTGAATATTATAGTCCGATAGAGTGCGGCCGTCTTCCAACTGCTTACCGGCGAAAATAAGACGTTGTTGGTCGGGGGGAATGCCTTCCTTGTCCTGAATCTTTGCTTTGACGTTTTCGATGGTATCCGAGGCTTCGACTTCGAGGGTGATGGTCTTGCCAGTGAGGGTCTTGACGAAAATTTGCATACCACCTCTCAAACGTAGCACCAAGTGAAGGGTCGATTCTTTTTGAATGTTGTAGTCTGACAAGGTGCGGCCGTCTTCAAGCTGCTTACCGGCGAAGATCAGACGCTGTTGGTCGGGGGGAATGCCTTCTTTGTCCTGAATTTTAGCCTTCACATTCTCAATCGTATCCGAGGCTTCCACTTCAAGAGTAATCGTCTTGCCGGTCAGGGTTTTCACGAAAATCTGCATGCCACCACGCAGTCTGAGCACAAGGTGGAGAGTAGACTCCTTTTGGATATTGTAATCAGAGAGGGTACGACCATCTTCCAGCTGTTTGCCAGCAAAGATGAGACGCTGCTGGTCGGGGGGAATGCCTTCCTTGTCCTGGATCTTAGCCTTCACGTTCTCAATGGTGTCCGAGGCTTCGACTTCGAGGGTGATGGTCTTGCNATCTTCCAGCTGTTTGCCAGCAAAGATGAGACGCTGCTGGTCGGGGGGAATGCCTTCCTTGTCCTGGATCTTAGCCTTCACGTTCTCAATGGTGTCCGAGGCTTCGACTTCGAGGGTGATGGTCTTGCCAGTCAGTGTTTTTTGCTTTTAGACGTATGGAGGAGCGTCTGCGTCGTGGTTCACGTCCCACCTGAGGAAAACCTATAACATCAGACTGTTTCATGCTGGTAGAAGTTCGACGAACGGCCGCTTCTATTCTGCCTGTTGGTCGGGGGGAATACCTTCCTTATCCTGGATCTTTGCCTTCACGTTTTCAATGGTGTCCGAAGCCTCGACTTCCAGGGTGATTGTCTTTCCGGTGAGGGTCTTCACGAAAATTTGCATACCTCCACGAAGCCTGAGGACAAGATGGAGGGTGGATTCCTTCTGAATATTGTAATCAGACAGAGTGCGACCGTCTTCCAATTGCTTGCCGGCAAAAATAAGACGCTGCTGGTCGGGAGGGATTCCTTCCTTGTCCTGGATCTTTGCCTTCACATTTTCAATGGTGTCCGAAGCCTCTACTTCCAGGGTAATAGTCTTGCCGGTGAGGGTCTTAACGAAAATTTGCATGCCGCCTCGAAGACGCAGCACCAAGTGAAGAGTGGATTCCTTTTGAATATTGTAGTCAGACAGGGTACGACCGTCTTCCAACTGTTTGCCAGCAAAGATAAGACGCTGCTGGTCAGGAGGAATGCCTTCCTTATCTTGAATTTTAGCCTTTACATTCTCAATGGTGTCTGAAGCTTCGACTTCCAAGGTGATTGTCTTACCGGTTAGAGTTTTAACAAAAATCTGCATACCACCACGCAGTCTGAGCACGAGATGAAGGGTGGATTCTTTCTGGATATTGTAGTCCGAAAGTGTGCGGCCATCTTCCAGCTGCTTGCCGGCGAAAATAAGACGCTGTTGGTCGGGGGGAATACCTTCCTTATCCTGGATCTTAGCCTTCACATTTTCAATAGTATCAGAGGCCTCGACTTCAAGGGTGATGGTCTTGCCGGTGAGGGTCTTCACGAAGATCTGCATACCGCCACGCAGCCTAAGCACAAGATGGAGGGTAGATTCTTTCTGGATATTGTAATCAGAGAGGGTACGTCCGTCCTCCAGTTGCTTGCCAGCAAAGATGAGACGCTGCTGGTCGGGGGGAATGCCTTCCTTGTCCTGGATCTTAGCCTTCACGTTCTCAATGGTGTCAGAGGCTTCAACTTCGAGCGTGATGGTCTTGCCAGTTAGGGTTTTCACGAAGATCTGCATGACCTGCACATAGAAAGCTGTAGTTAATGAAAATGCCCGTACTGGCAAGTTTTGCAACAGTTAACTTACAAGCTGAAATGTCTATTTCAACTCTAGAAGTTCTTTTATTTCATATAAGTAATATAGAATACCTTCACCACCAAATTAAATTTGATGTTTCATTGAGGGCAGGTCTTTGTTGATTAATTTGATGTTTAACCACAATGCACATACAGAACCACACCCAATCTATTTTCATTAGAAAAACAAAAGTTGAAAACCCAGAAAAAATTACTGGTACCACATTGAGGGATGCATTCTAGAAATCTAAACATAGCTAGCCTTTGAGTGATGGTCAGCTGCTTATGCTACGCTGTGCACGAAAATTGTGTTACCCAATTGATGGTATCTAGACAAAATAATCTAAGGTATTTTTAAATTTATTCTAAAAAATTTAATGAAATGTATGTAGCTGAGTAACCAGCATCGATTCCAATACAATAAAGTACATCAAAAGTTGGGTTGATGTACAATCCAGGTTTTTATGAAGTGCACCTAGAAAAACCTTTAAACCTGCAGTAAAATTTGAATTTTCAACAAAACCTGGAGTTCTAACAGCAAACAAATTCAATTTAAAAAAAATCTAAAAAATCACAGTGGCAGCCAGCAGTAAAAAATTTCTGAAGGCAAGGAATCCCAGGTTAGGAAATTGTAGATGCTTCTCAAGAAATCATACACTCATCATCCCCGCTGTAGTCAAACTATATTTCAAATTGCAAAACCTGTCCGATCATTTCACGGAAGACCTTGCAGCTCAGGGTATCCATAAACACACGAATCATTCCAAATCATGGTGTACAACTTCCATTTTCAACTCAAAATGATTCCTACTCTGGAGAAGCAGGGAAATTTATATTTCACCAATCCCAGCCTCTGGCAAAAAGCTGGTATGGATGCTCTGCCTGTGCCTGATGAGGGCATGAGGGTGCCTCATATCAGAAGCAACTGCTTACCATCACAATTGGAAATTGAACGTTCCACTAGGTACAATAATGCAGGATAGCCAACACATGGCAAGTTATCCATTAAATTGGCTATCTGCCATGCACAATGCACCAATTTCAAAATATAAATTTTGTCAACATTATGAGCCCTATTAAAGGTCTGTTCACAAGGTCCTTCATTTTTTAGTTTTTCAGTAGAACTGATCACATCACTTACATGTGCAGTACGAAAAATGTGAGACCTTTGTTTTTGCTAGATAATTTGCTCTGCCTCACTGTAAAAGAAATTCTCAACCATAGCTCAAAACATAGCTCAAATTCAAACCTTCACACATTCAGTACCAGTAGAGCCACCAGTGGCTTAACTGGCTTTGGTTTACCAATAATGTGGGTTGCCCCAAAAGCAAAAACCGCAATTCAGCTTCTGGGGAAGCCCCAAACTTTACTTTGCCAGGGTTTTCTGTGAAACACTGGTAGCAAATTTTATAACAGAGTCTGATAACAGCTCCAGATTTTTTCATTTACACATTGTAGTGGATGAATAGTACAGCACAATTGCTTATTATTATATTGAGTAGTTTAAGTCTATCTCCACAGCAATGGCAAACTAACAGGAAGAAGCAAGGGACACAGTGTGACAATGGACACATGGAACCCATGCACGAGGGTGTTGCCACACAGGATCAACATGCATGGGAACAGCAAGTCGGGAAAGAAGAGTAAGAATAGAATGAAGAAAGGTCAGTAGGAGGAAAAGATGGGAAAGAAGCAAAGTGGGCATGAAAGAGCCATCCCAAAGGCCTAGCTAATGGCTAAGGTAACCTACACAAACCCCCAGGGAGTGCTACTCCCCATAACATCAGCACAATTGCTACTGCTATGGTTGAGCACAATAAAATCTGAAGTTGAAGCACTTTCGGTTATGAAGAGACCATACTTCCAGGATTCAATGTTCAATTAGAAGCAACAGAGTCCATTTACTCCAAAACTCAAAATACAAGGGCTTCTGAACTTTGAAGGAAAAATTTCAACTCTAAACTATCAATAGCTACATGAATTTACCGAAGCTGCGTTTTACATCCGCTCTGGGAATTTTTCACTTCAGACGAGCCAATATTTTCTTTATTCATGGTCCTATTGTTGTGCAACTCACAGTACGCATAGAATTGAATTCTAAGAACATTTTATTCCTGCAAATTTCTTTTATTTTCACTAGTTTAGATGACTTTACTTGCACTATCCTAACCTAATTTTAAGTACACAAAACAAACTCAATGAAACAAATTCATGAAAAATTGAATAAAATGTTCTTCAAATTCAATTTTACATCTATTTTGAGAGTTTGACAATTTCAAGTATAAATAAGGAAAATGAAATTTACTGCAAAATATACCAATAAGAACACAACACAACAAATAAAAGTTATATGTCAACACTACAGCAATTACCGGCAAAATAAAAATCACTTGGAAAGGAAGTTCAGATTTCCTCAAAAGTTGAAATAATTCATCAGACGTTTTAATAAAAACATAAGTAGAAGCTTCACGCAATAAATATGAAATAATTCTCAAATATTTTAAAGAATATAAGTAGAAGCTTTACGTTTCAAATAAACACTTTATGATCATCTCAATATATGCGGAATATACGCAGTAGTACATAATTATTTGCAAAATTGTTATACAAAAAGTTTTAAAGCTCCTGAAATTGCTCTAATAATCCCTGATACCATCTGAAATTTTGAAGAACTGGGATAAATCCCATAATAGTTGCAGCCATACAGTCTACACCCTTCTTATTGGCTGACAATTTGTCACTCAAGCTTCCTATTGGTCAACCAATGCATCACACAAGCTTTTATTGGTTGGAAAGAGTCCTGGTTGCAACTCTTGTCAAGCAGGCTCATTTGTAGAATCTAAGAAATTTAGATGTCATCACTTCAAAACTATTGTGAAAATCTAAATGTTTGCATGCATAAAATGTTCTAATGGTAATTCAATTGTACTTAAACTAAGTTTCAGAACATCAATTTTACGTCAACTGTGCAAGCTTCAAAATAAAGTGGCTCGTCCAAAATAAACAATTGCCGAAAAATTTTTGATAAAAAAACAAACTCATTTATTTTGCTGCGAAAGTGATTGAATTGTCTAGTGCACAATAGAGTACATTCTTCCAGAAGCATGCCTGACCAGACAGTTTACTGCTAGAAGATGTATTATAGCCTTTATAATCAAAGCCTGTCTTACACCCATAACCTAATGTCACAGCATTTGGGTTCTTTTCTTTACTCAACAGGGCAGTTTACTGTAAATGGGTACATAGAAAAACCGGAATGGCGGCTAGTCACCGGAATGGCAGTGTAATAACCGGAATGGCACCCAAGACCACCGGAATGATACCCTTGAGTTGACGCAATTTTGTTCATATTATTACAAGTTGTAACACATTTAGAGTCCATTTTAATTTATATTAGGCCCATTCATCATGTATTAAAGATATGGTCATAGTGCATAAACTGCACTTCTGGATTTTTGAAATTTCCAAGAATATTTGCAATTGAATTAGTATTTTGGGATACTAGAATGAACATTTCAGGTGGGGGAAACAATTTTTGAGCTAAAACGGAGCTGTTACCCATAAGGTTAGGTAGGCAAGGACTGGTTTCACTAATATCCATATAGGAACAGCTTTATCTGCACTAGACTGGTATATATAGATTTCTCATAGGATAGTAGCAGAACCAGTCCTTGCCTACCTAACCTTATGAGTAAGAGCCACTTCGTAGCAGGTTTAATTAATTAATAAAATCACCCTTATATCTTTCCTTTCAACACACCACCAAATGTAATGCTTCGTATTCTCCCCAACTATAGGTTTTTATTGCATCCTGACCACATAATGTGCACTTCACTACACTTGGCAACACTCCGTGACGTATGAAAATATCGTCAGCGGCATTACTATTTTCGTATATTTTTTTAATTACTGACCAACAATGTTCACTGCAACCACTACACCCCATGGTAAAGCACCGTATTACAAAACGGCCTACGAGTGTGATTGTTCTTGTTTACGTTGCTACGCTGGAGAGCGGAAGATGGCGGACGTACATCGCCCGTCGGAGAAATAATTTTATTAATCACCTTACATATTAATTTCAGTGAATACATTGTTAAAAACATCACAAATGGTTATCCCCCATCTGAAATATTATTAACATTATTACACACTAATTCATCTTACACTATTGTCGGGAATGTCGAAAATCCAGAAGTGCAGTTTCTGCACTATGACCAAAGATATTTCAAGCAATATTAACAATTTTCTCTTTTACCTTGTTAAATATCTATTCCCAAAGGAATCATTCCCTCTTATATCCTCTATGCTTCTAATTTATACCATAGAATATCAATTTCCATCTGGTTGACGTATCGCAGCAGGTACCTCCCGCTGTTCCATGCTACCCTGACACATGAGTGTTCACCTCGCTTACCCAAGTTGTTTACAGAATTGTCATTTGTCATCCCCTTTGTAGAGATAAATATAGAAAAAAATGAAGGCTACGCTAGCTTTGATCGTTATTCTACTGTAACACAAAATTTTGTTCATACGGGCGTCATTCCAATTGTTTTAGGCGCCATTCCAGATATTACACCGCCATTTCGGTTATTCTATGCACCGCTGTAAATTCTAGCTTTCGTTAATTAAACCCACCACTTTAAGATCATTTCCTACATTCAGCAAAGTCCAAATATTCTCTGATCAGATTGGTTCATTGCGCAACTATGATGGTATAACAATGACTGGAAGCTCAACGTAGAGCTGAGCAACAACTAGAAACTGTTTGGTCTACTTCCATTAGTCAATGGTAATGCTCTGCTGCCTTCTGATGAAATAGATTCACTGCACTTGAAAGGTGGTGACCAATTGAGCTACTTCAAATAGACAAGTTGAGTTCCATTGACAATTCTAGGCCAAGTTGGAATTTGAAAGCATATTAGCAATGACCATTGAAGACAAAACCTCAAAATACAGTGGGCATGGTGCCTAGGATTGTCACATTTCAACTAGGCTAACTTCAGCTTCCAAATTCATGCGTGGTTCATAAACAAAGCTAACTATGCCTAGTTAGCTTATACAAATAGGTTTAAAAATACAGTGGAACAGCAAGCCCAGATTTACTCAACCATCCATGGAATCTGAAATTATATGGTTTTCAATTCAACTAGACATAGCATTAGACAACTTTGCGCGTGATAAAATACGGAAGCTCGCTAGATAGTTAGCCAAAGCAATTTCACTGTACGAGCGATGTGATAAAATATCAAGGGTTAGCAATTTACGGCTTACCTAATAATGGCATTTCGTTAATTAAGTGGCAAACTGATCCAAAATCAGACTATTACTATCAGTGTACGAACGCATTATGAACAATTAAAAAAAAAACAAATATACTTACGCAATGCGATGACTATATTGCACACAAATTAATAATACGAGCGCTTCACTTCTCTTCACGTTCACAGTGTAGTCTGAAATGACGCAGCTATGAGAGTGTCTCGTATTTATACTTTGGGTGTGCCATGTCATTGCGCCAAGGCATCTAGTACCTGAACCTTCTAGAACATTTCATGAGATAAGATATATTGTTGATAAAATGCTTATTTCTCCTTTGTATGCTCAATAATTTCCGCGAATGTGTTCCCAACTAGCTGAAATTTTAGCTAAACATCAGTTACTTGTTTCGTATATTGAATTCTTTATCCAAACTAGTTCTTAAGAAAAATGGCCTTCATAATGTAAATACAATGCAAGCAAAATTTACGCATAGAATAGTACTAAAATATATATTATCTTTAATTTATTACCGAAATTTTGAAATTCTTTTAATCATGGGCAATATTATATCTGCTATTCAAAAAGAACAAAGGCTTGGCTGCCAACCCATCGATTTTCAACATTTCTGTACTGCACGAGGAGCTCATCGCCGATAACTACTTGTGTTGCTTTGATATAAATTACTTCCAGCTTAATTCTGCTAGAAAATAATTACTATTTTAGTCGTTATTCTTCATAACTTATTAGAATTTGTTATTTCTTGGGAACGCTCATGATGAACAGGAAACCTGTACGTTTTACGAAACGCTCACGTGACTGCTGTTGCACAGTCTTCAGGCAACTAATTGTACTTTTTAGAAGTCTAGAAGTCATTGTGACAGCTTTACTTCATAAGTTGTAAAACAACATGCATGCTTTCATCCCTGGGGGCTTAAGTTGTCTATGTAATGTGTGTTTTGACTGATGGGGTTGTGAATTATAGCAAGAGCAATAACCCGTACAGTCAGCTGCTCTCAGTTCTCGCGTTCACGTCGCGATTATATTAACCTAACCCATTACATTTTTTTATTAAAAACTAGTATGAACAACAACGCCTTTTATATTTTGCATTTGTAATAATCTTCAATGTTCAGAAAACTAATAGGCTTTCAAATTATCATCGCACAACTGCACACAATTTTTATTTTGGATGCGAGCAACGACAATGAGCTCGCCTAGTCAGCTGCTGCAGTGACGTTCACGTGAAACTAAAATGTTCATTTCCTCCTTCATATTCTCAATATACTCATGACGTTGTGCATGAGAGCGGCATGTGTTTCGTTCGAAGCTGTAAATTTCTATAAGTTTTGGTCCATATTTAGACAAAAGTTTTCCTAGATTGAAAGTTAGTACTTCTGCCTAAGCAATAGCCTTGAGTCAGCTGGTTGTACAGCTGACTGGTCGACGCCATAGCAACCAACATTCACAAAGAATCGATACCACTAATGTGAATCGTGAAAGTGTTAGGCTATTTCAAATATGATACACTAGAATGGCAAGTATTTTACCGTAGTTTTACCGTTTTGTGAACATAGTGTTGGCTCAGACATAAAAACGACGCCCAACGAGTACATAACTACGTACACACGAGTACGCTTCTAGGAACGACGGTTGCATGGTATACATGCATTTGTGTACATGTGGCTGCATTGCTGTAGCTCGAGGCTACGTGCTTACAGAGAGAGCCTGTACATGATTGAGTTTGTTAGCTCTTGGTTCAGTTCGTTGGTTTGGATTTACTTGCGTTGGGTCCAGCAAGAATTTGTTTGCGCTAAGTCGAATTTGCAAGCCCTTATGGGATTTATCCAATAGCCAAACTAACCCTATTTCTGAACAGAGTCATTATTTGATGAGTTAGTGTAATAAACCTACCAAATAATGATGTTTGTTCGAAAGTAGGGTTAGTTCGACAATTGGATAATTTCACTAGTTCAAATTTGTTTGAGTTTGGTTAAATTTGTTCGAGCGTGGTCGAATTTTTCTGCGTTTGGTTGAGTTTGTTGTAGTTTGTTTGAGCTTCAGTAAATTTTTATGTACGTATTTTAATTTGAATACATTTTTAGGTTGATCAAATTTGCTTGCCTTTGTTCGCTTTTGGCTGAATCTATTAGCCTTTGGCTGAGTCTGTTTGCCTTTGTCCGCCTTTGGCTGAGTCTGTTTGCCTTTGTCCGCGTTTGGCTGAATCTATTTGCCTTTGTCCGCCTTTGGCTGAGTCTGTTTGCCTTTGTCCGCGTTTGGCTGAATCTATTTGCCTTTGTTCGTCTTTGGCTGAGTCTGTTTGCCTTTGTCCGGCTTTGGCTGAGTCTGTTTGCCT
>LQNS02278129.1:8339548-8366730 GCA_001587735.2 Parhyale hawaiensis | reverse complement strand
GGTACAAGTGTCCGAGACCGACTGATAATCATCGACTTGGTCTTACTGGCATTCAGCTTCATACTCCAGGCCGAGCACCATGCGCTAATGCGTGACAAATCCCTATTCAGAGACTGAGCGACAGCATCACGAAGGCGAGGAGCAGGTATAATTGCCCCCAAAGTGGAATCATCGGCATAGTTGATCATCGTGTTTTCAAGCGAAGAGAACATGTCACTTGTATAAAGAACGAACAACAGCGGGCCAAGCCCACTGCCCTGAGGGACGCCAGACACAACCCCCGACTGAGGCGCTCAAAACGCCGTCAACAGACACACTCTGCGTTCGCTCGGAAACAAAATCGGGAATGAATGACAAAACCCTGCCACCCACACCAAAGGACTCAAGCTTGTATAATAGACCCCTGTGGTTAACCCTGTCAAACGCCGCGCTAAAGTCCAACTGAGACAAGGCGTGCCTCCGACCTACAATCCAGCGCAGACTGTAATGGTGTGACACCGACAACAGAGCGTCACAACAACCCAAGCTAATTTTGTACGCAAACTGACAAGCAGGCAGAAACCCCGTAACATCAGCGAAACGACCAAGCTAACCAGCGATCAACTTCTCTAACACCTTCGACAAAATGGGCGTCAGTGTGATGGGTCAATAGTTGGCCACATAGGGGGACACCGGACCCTTGGGAATAGGAGTAATATTCCCTGTACGCCAACAACGAGGAAAATTTCCTAACCGCATCAGGCGCCGGAAGATCACTACAAGCTTGGGGGCAAGCACGTCAGCCAGCTGCTTATTAAACAAAGAAAACATACCCACCGGATCCACACCTCCATACGGATCAAGGCCCTCAAGCAGCACCTTAATTGTACCAGATCTGAACGCCAAAGAGGTCAAGCGAGGTTCAGGGGGCATCAGTGAGGCAATGCGATAACATCTTTGCTCTGCTTCCCGTCAAAGTGAGCCGACAAAAGCTCCGACTTTGCCAAGGGATCAGTAATGATGCCCCCACCTGGACGAACAAGGGGCGGCAACGAAGGTTCAGCACCGAACACTGAACCCCTTAGCTCACTCCACCAATGATGTGGATGGTCAATACTCAGTAGAGACTCCCTGGAACGCTGCTTAAGACGACGCTGTGCCTCCTCATAGACACGCTTAGCCTCGGCCCTACGATTAACATAGGTCTGCCACAACGTGCGGTCACGCGAACGCCGCCATGACCGATACGCCGCTTGTTTAGCTTCAAAAGCTAACCGACACTGGTCGTCAAACCAGGGCATATCCCGAGACCTCACAAGAATAGTCGTCTTAGGGACAAATCTCTCCAAAATGGACACAGTCAAGTCGTTAAGCTCAGAGACAGGATCCTCACTGTGAATAATCTGGCGCCAAGGTAACGTTCTTACTGCACGAGTAATTGCCACCCAGTTAGCCCTGCTCTTAACGAACACCACTCTCCTAGTGTCTACCACAGGAACAACCTGATTAAGGTACAAGGACACAGCAAGATGTGAGTGGTCTGAAGAGCCAATAAGGGAGCCAACTGACACCGTCATCAAGTCCGGGACATCAGTCATAACGAGGTCGAGACAGTTACCAGCAATATGCGTGGACCTGCGAACTAGCTGCACACAACCACACAAGGTGCACAAGTCCAACGGAGGCACACCATGACATTCAGTCGGTGATGTAGATCCCAAACAGTCCCTGTGGTGTGCTTTAACGTCACCCACAAAAATGAACGCTGACTTGGGATACGTGCCCTGGATCGAGGCCATCGCCGTCAATAAGCAGTCATAAAGAGAATCATCAGTTGCAGGGCTCCGATATAAGGAGAATAAATAATAATTATTCAGTCGGCCACACACCCTTACAACAACGATCTCATGACAGGTGCATTCGTGAACTGACTGCCGGTAAGCACAGAATCCGCTCCGGACATAGACCGCCATTCCACGGAATCCAGGCCCCGATCCACACAGCCTGCGAAAAGGAGACTGAAAACCCGCCAAGGCAAGCTCAGCGTCGTGCCTTCTGCCAGCCACCAAGGTCTCGGAGCAGCACACAACATCCACACCACGGGACACTAAGGCGAGCTCCGCAAGGTTCGCATACAGTCCTCTAATATTAGAATATAGGAGACGACACCCCCGAGCCCGACCCGGTCGCGCTATCGTCGTTCGCGACGATATATGTGCGTGTTTGTGTGCGCCGATCGTGTGCGTGTGAGCGGCGTTCAAGTTGGTGCGCCGCGCTGCTCGCTGTATCGCTGATTAAATTGAGTTAGGTTAAGGTTAGGTAAGGTAAGGTAAAGTTAGGTAACGTAAGGTAAGGTTAGGTAAAGTTAGAAAGGTTAGGTTAGGTTGGGTTAGGTTAGGTTAGATTAGGTAAGGTTTGGTTAGAAGGTTGGGTTGGCGGGGTTAGGTTAGGCTAGGTAGTGTTTTATTTAGTGGTGGCTCGCACAGGAAAGCTTACTTGAACGCAAAATCGTCGTGAACGACGATAGGGCGACCCGTTTCCGGGTTGCTTTTAACATCCCTACATAGCAAAAGAAAGACAAGAAAGAATAATAGAACATAAATACACAGTAATGTACCGATAAATACAGAAATATACAAAGGAGAATAAACAAAGAATCCCATAAACATGGAAGATGATAAAAGATGATATCAAGCAAAAAAACAAATTGACAGTAACGATAGCTACGAAAGCTGCCAGCTATCTACGCACCTCAGACCCTGCCATCACCAGTACAGGCTTTGGTCGAAAAGAAGAAGAGAAAGGAAAAGAGCATCAGGTGGTACTACCTGATGGAAGAGAGAGGAGCAGACTGCGGAAGACTGAGTACCCAGCTATGGCACCAGCCTGTTCATCTCCTCTCAGGGATGTTGTTGGACCAAAAGAGGTCTCATCCGCCTTTAGAGTGGCATTTCCCCCAACTCAGGGGCTACCCATAGCCCCAAACCCAAAGCCAGCTCATACAAACAAAGGGGCGTCCGGTGGCCGGACAATGGGGGCGGCCTGATAACGCGCAGGCCACTGCTCAGAGAACACCATGTATAGCGTTTCTGCTGCGCTTGAAACTCCTCATTTTCACCGCCTGCAATATAGATTCAATAAAATACAGGGAGGCGTCGGTAGTAGAAACGCAGCCTTTTAAACGCTATGTTTTACTGCTGACGCCTCCACTACGAACGCTGCGACAGAACGGCTTTGAAATGCCCAGTATAGTATGACCCGCGTTGGAAACGCCGCAGTGGCAACGCCTCCAAACGCGCTGCCCCACCTGACGTCCGAGCGCCGCCGGCAGCCAAAGCGGTAGAAACGCCAGAATAGACCGAACATTTGCTTTCCATTCATTTAACATTGATTTATTTAAGAGGCGTTAACAGGACGTTAAAACTGCCGCACTGAAAACGCTAGTATTGGAGGCGCTTTATGGTAAGAAAAATTGTATAGTAAACCGCACAGCATATAGCCAGAAAATTCGTACACACTGGTTTGTGCTGCAAGAAGATGCCTGCCAGGCGTAGAAGTGAACGGTTGCAGGCGATTGGAGGTCTTCAGAGTTAGGATGTCAAAGACTGATGGCTCCCGCGACTTGCCGACCATCCCCATTTTACGTTAGGGTCAGTGCCCCCGCACCGGTGTCTTGATCCCTTCTTTCATACTTTTAAATACGAGTTATACTTGTGTTTACCTAGGAGAGAGGCAAATTAATTTACGAAAGAAACGCCGGGAATGTTGCTCTGCAAGCCAAGGAATGTGAGAAATTCGCGTGTCTGGATGGGAGGTTCCGTACCCTGTACTACAGACTCATCATTTTATCAAGGCAGTTCGGTCGTGGTCATATCCCTCTATAATCTATATCGTTGCCAATTCTATTTGTATTTCTGAAGTTTTGTTCAGCCTATATCTTAGCCCCGCCCACCACCTGTATAGGCCTATAGAGAAATTTCAGAAATAACTATGCATGAAATTGGCCCCGCAATAGAGGAGTTTGACCACGACCGAATTGCCTTGATAAAATGGTCAGGCTATACAGGTAGCATCTGCCAGTTTCACCCTCTAACATTCTGCTACACCAAACCGAAAAAAATAAATGCCCAGTCCCCACGTTAGATATGCAGTCATTGTTTCAAGCGAAAAACTGACGCCCGTGTTGAACGCTCAGAATTCATGTCACTAACTGGAGTTTCCGGTAGGACTGATAAGAGAAAGTTTCTTTTTTTAATCTAAGGTTGAAGCAAAACGGGAAGAGACATGGTAACGATTAGGTGGCATCGATCGTGGAATATTTTTAAGAAATAACCCCAATATGTCTTACATTAGCCACTGAAACACTTAACTGCGAGTTCACTCATAGTTTCAAAGGTCCATTAGTACTTTAGCGGATCTAGAGCGTGGTATGGAGCAGATGACCTCTTTCCTCCGCAGGAAGTTATCGGTGAAGTAAAACATTTAAGAAAAGTTTTCCTCCGCGAGGAGCAAACCCCCTAAGTACTCGGAGATGGGCCATTTCTTCCAAATGCCCTCCCTTTAGATCCGCTAGTGAATTAGCGCGTTATGCGGTCGACTGATAACGTTACGCGGTTATTTGGGTCGCCAAGTGGTTAGTTTATACGTTATGGGGTTAATTGAGCTGTCAAGTATTTAATTGGGACGCCAAATGGTTAATTGGGCCATCAAGTGGTAGATTGGGACGCCAAATGGTTAATTTAAACGTTAAATGGGTAATTGAGATGTCACTCGGGACGTTGAGAGGTGACCCGAGACGCAGGCAACAATAGATGACGCAAATAGGCATACCTCACGGGCACAAATAGCCCCTGACGTAGCAGATGCCATGGGCGCGTGCAGGTCTGCGACCCGCGGCCGCCCGATATAGACCCGCCGCCTCCCCTGCTGCTGGGCCCGCCGAACGTGACCGAGCACGCGGTGGTGCGGGCCTCCCTGCCGCCGCTTTCGGGACACTCGGTCGTCAATTTCCCCTCAGGAATTCCCTTGTGCGTTGAGCGAATTTGGTGTAGTTTCCCTTGCCGTAAATTTACTCTAAGGCATTCCCTCATGCTATAGGAGCAAATTAGGTGAACTCTGTCGTCAATTTCCCATGAGGAATTCCTTCGTGCTAGGAGCAAGTTAGGTGAACTCTATCGTCAGTTTCCCATGAGGAATTCCTTCGTGCTTGGAGCAAGTTAGGTGACCTCTGTCGTCAATTTCCCATGAGGAATTCCTTCGTGCTAGGAGCAAGTTAGGTGAACTCTATCGTCAGTTTCCCATGAGGAATTCTTTCGTGCTTGGAGCAAGTTAGGTGACCTCTGTCGTCAGTTTCCCATGAGGAATTCATTCGTGCTTGGAGTAAATTAGGTGAACTCTGTCGTCAATTTCCCCACGAGGAATTCCTTCGTGCTATTAGCGAATTTGGTGCAGTTGCCGTGAATATCCTCTAAAACCTTCCATTCTGCGTGCAGCCAATTTAGTGTACGTAGTATGTCGCAAATTTATCCTTAGAAATCCCCTTGTGTTAGGAGAGGCTTTGGTGTAGGTACGTTGTCGTAATTTTTCTCAGTAGCAATGGTTTTGAATTTTTTGAGTCTAGGCTCTGCTCTGTCAAAAAATTTCTAAATTAGAATGCGCCAAAGAATGGAGTAGGAAATTCAATCGTATTTAATTAAAGCGTCTTTGGAGTAGTTTGCTGTTTTTTCTCTGGCAGGAATTCCTTCACATTTTGCGAGTCTTTGTTGTGCTCTGTTCACCCTTACACACAGGATTCCATTGCATAATGAGCGTTTTTTGCGTACTTTATGGTGAATTGCCCCATAGAAATTAGGTTCTGTGTAGGGTGTCTTTCGTCTACCTTACCATTAAGTTCCCCCATAGGCGCTCGCTCGTGTACCGCATGGAGCTTCTTTTGAGTACCTTGCCCTTAATGTCCTTCATAGGAATTACCTCGTATACGAAACGTCTCAGTTTGGTGCATCTTGTCATGGGGTACCCTTAATTATAGCGTGGGCACGCTATGACAAAAGTTGCTGCAGTTACTCAACTTTTCGCTGCAGCCGTCACGTTACCGTGACTACTGCTTGTGGCGCTTGAAGGTCATTCTAAAACTCTTGAGTCATTGCAACTTTGAACTAACTTAGAAGCAAGAGGTATTCTCTAAACTTCCCCTTTGCTGCTTGTTATAACGTACACACTGCAGGAAACGACTCATACCTTAGATGTTCTTTTTAATGGCGTAGCAATGTCCAAGCTGAAACCTTGTGCGCTGCAAAGCAATCGGATACAGAATTGCGTGGCAATGAAACTTCTGCGTACGTGTGTGCGCCTGTTAGCATCCCTTCGTATTTGATGGGTCTTAATTGCGCTGTATCAAGAATGTTACCAAGGCATCTTCTTCACACATAGAGTATCTCTGGCACGGTTTGGCCTTAGTTTCTTGCAAAGAATTCGCTTCACATATTTTGGGGCGTCTGCGTAGTACAGTTACTACAGTATCATGAATTTATCCCATTGAAATTTCATTGCATTTGGAGCAGATCTTCTATCTCTGCAATTTTTCAACAAGTAGAGCGTCTTTGATATACTTTGCCATGAATTTCTCCCGTAGGAATTTCTTCGAACGCGGTGCGACTTATTGCACTCAGTCAACAGTTTCACTATAAAATTTCCTTCATATTTTCTAGACCACCGATTCAGTAATCGAAAACTTTTTCTCACAGGTCACACCTTGATGCTTTGATAAAGAACTAATCTTAAAACCACTTAACTAATACAGTCTTTATGACATTTATGTAACCCTCTCTAGTAACATATGAAAGATGGATCGCGCCCCGGTTCCGCTTTTCTGGGTCATTCAATCACTTAATCAAAAGTGGCGCCGACAACTAGTATACTTTTTTATATAAGAATAAGTCGGCTTATACGTACAAAGGTCGCTACCATATTCCAGGGCAACGTATAAGGAGACGGTCGAGCTTGGGGTTTGCTTGAAGTAGACTCCTATATAAGGGCGCGCGCACGTGCGCAAAAACTTGCATTGCCCCGCAATTATGTTGCTGATTGCGTTGCAGCGCACAAGGCTTCGGCTTGGACATTGCTATGCCACTTAAGAATATCTAAGGTGAGTGCTCCTTCTGGCCAGCGTGCCCTCTCCTCACTGCAAGCTGTTCCTTAATCAAGCCACCAGGAAGCTGGATTACAGGACCCCGCCACAGCAGCAACAGCAATGACCAAGCTTTGAGAATATCTCCAATTTCTGAGTTAATTTAAAGTTTTAAAGTTGCAATGACGCATAATTTTAGTGTGCCATTCAAGCGCCATTAGTGGTAGCCACGGCCGAAGCGAGCAGTAGAGTGACTGAGCCTCGGAGTAAGTATAAGATATTTACTCCGAGGACTGAGCAATTTTTGCGATAGTGTGCCCACGGCATAAGACGCAATTCATGATGCAACGTCTCCGTGCAACACGGCTGCTCTACCGCCTGTGATTTTCTCCACGGTCGTGGAATTTCACTCTCAACTAAAGAATTTCGCGGTTTGGTTATACTTCCGCGAGCTTGAATATCAGCCGTTGAAATTCGACATCCTTTTTATTTAAAGCGTTAGAGAGTCTTAATTATTTATGCATTGACGGAACTTTGGCATCGCGGAACGCGGACGAATGGGAGATCACAGCGTAGGAGAAGTTTTCGCCCAGCGAAGGAGGCAGTACAAAAAATGCTGCGTATTGCCCGACAAAAATGGCACTGTGTAAACGGGAACTTCTCCGGTTCCTGTAGAGCATGTATTAGGTTAGGTTAAGTTACTTAAGACGAGGTAAGCTTAAGAAAGGTGTGTCATGTTCAGAACCTCAAGTAAGCCCCACTGCATACCGGCACACTTTGTCCTGTAGGATCTGCCTTCTTCACAGACTACTGATATTCCTATAAGAAATGGACGTATTAGTCGGTCGTTATGAGGTCGAAAGCACAGCTAAAGTTAGAGCGGCCTCGGGCAGCCTCTGTTGACACATTTCCCTGCGCCTGCTGGTGAGGATTGGGGCCATGTGCAGTCTTGTTTAAACAGATTATCTCCGTTCCGTCTCAAGGCTTCGTTGTTGAAACATTGATCTTCTTCCTCTCTGTCTACGGCTCGTCTTCTCCGCATGCTTTTTCTTCGTCATTTTATAGTCCTGAATGTTCCTCCTTCCTTCGGTATTTCGTGGGGCGGTTAGTTACCCTTTCAGCATTTAATAGCAGTAAATACTAAATAGAGGTATCCTTGATGCGGTCTCAGGAGGGACTAGCTAGCAGGAGTCAAGTTTACATCTTAGGTGCAACGGTTCCATGGTCACAGGTAGAAAATTCACTTCGAGACTTGGAGCATATTCTCACACTTTTTATGCATGTAATTGAGATATCACGGTATAAGATAGCGCTCTTATACCATCGTTAGTTTGGTTATGTCTGATGCCTTGCAACTTCTGTTTAAAACGATGAAAATAGGGGAGGACCTTCGGTGCCTGTATGTTTGCTGAGCACTGTAATCTTTCATCTTCTTCTGTATAGCACACTGTCAAACACTTCCTCATAATAAGCAGTCACATATCGCTCAAAAACGGAAGTGCATCAGCGTATACTGACACGCAAGGTTTCCCCATAAGTCGAAACTCTTTCCCTGGTCCCAAAATGCTGCACCATGAAAGGAAAAGGTTAACCGACTGCAATGAAACCCCGTTTCTTTCGCTTCTGAAAGGAGTATTCGAGAAGAACCTCGTGCCATTAGTTTGTTGATCATCTGCTAAATTTAAACCCTGTCATGTAATTAATATAGGTAGGGAGTAAAAACCAGGATCTATATAGTGTGAAGCGATATTTCAGACTTCTTCGTCATCTGGATGTCATGTCAGCAAACAAGAAGTCCATTCAGATTTTGAAAAAAAAACGGCAGTCATCTTGACCTCACACTTCAACTGAAAAAACGACAAGCATCGGTTCGTGCTGCAAGTATATGCTAACTAGCCTTAGATGAGTGCACGGCTGCAGTCGACTGGAACAGAGCACCAATCAAGAGTTGCGGAGTCAACGACGGAAAGCTTACTTTGCCATCATTTGCATTCTGGCTGGCCTAATCTTCGGCTACTATTTTTCATCACAGGGTGACAGGATGACCGCATTCTCCAATCTAGCGTAGTTTTTATGCATTAATTTCGTTCCATTATCAATTACTTAGGTACTGCATATACGAGCTCTACTGAGTGTTTTGAAAATAAGATTAGCAGCTACGCTAAGAAAACAAAGAATAGATTTTTGTTGTGATCACCACCATAAAAAACAAACGCCTTTGAAGTACGGCAAGGCCACTGAGCCACCGAGAAGGCGGATCGAAAGCCCAAATGTTAATGATCAGTGATGGACCGGTAATAGAGGACACTGCTAATTGCCGTCAACTACGTACCGTCAACTACCATCTACTACCGTCAACAACAGTATTAAAAAGATAGAGCTTTAATAGAGTCTAAGCCATTTTCTTGTAGAAGTACACTCCCAGAAGCAATAAAACGTGAGATAACTGAATAAATTTAAAGATAAAGATAAAATACAGTTATGCTGCACTGTAAAACTTTGAAAACTCTTTTTCTTCTCATCGATACGAAGTGTTCAAGCCAGAAGTTCAGTGTGGGAAAAGTTAATTAAAAATATGGGAAGGACGCAAAAGGCTGTGTTCGGCTCTTATAACGTAAGAAATAAGGTAGATTAAAATTAATAATAATAATAATACAACTGTGTGAGTTCCCGACTAGCTCCCTCATTGTAACGGCAAGCCAACCAACCAGCAGAACGGAGCTGTACGTCAACGGCATCCTGATTGACCTCTTTCATGAGCTGTAACAAAATCTATGAACAGAAACCCTTATTCTTACCATGAAATTAATTCATGTACCTAGGTACCCAATATCAGTTTGGAGCACCTGCAAATAGGACTGCATTGAATGCCCCAAATTGTTTTGTTGCTGCTGCTGCTGCAAGAAAACTGCAGAGTATTTAGGAAAGACGACAGCAGGGCTTATCTGGGTATTGCCTCAGTTTACGTTTAGACCTTTGGTAAGCCTGTACTTTTGCTGTGTTTCTTGTGTTTTTTCAAATAAGTGCAGTGATAAAGACAATATTTTTGAATGAAACAGCGCTGTTGTTTTAGTTAAGCAAGGTCTTTAAATATGTAAAGCAACATTGTACTTCATCGAACGCTCAGCCTCTGTCGGCACGGCAAAGATGGTAATGTTTCGGCTAGCAACAGCCTTCTCTTTCCTTTTCTTAATGTTTTGTAGCCTAATTCAGTTAAATAATGTTTGTGTCGACGTTTAGAAGCCATCCCTGTCTTGAAACGTATGTTTCACTTCTAATTTATTGACAGATATGTTGATTTTTTGCAATTTTACATCAGAATTGAAGGTGTTTGCTGGCATTCCTGCAATGTATTCCTACGCGCTATGGCGTCATTGATTTTCAACGATCTGATTGGTCGGTAGAACTTAGTAGCATTCCGCGTTTGTTGACGCAGCTCTGACGTCACTGCCGTGTGCCCCGCTCTGATTGGTTGGGAGACAGTAGAGATTTTTTTTTGTTCATAGAACTGTTACGTCACTGATGGTGTGAGGAAGTGGAGCTACAATTTGAGGCTTGTCTCCATGCAGACCAACAATAAATAATTGCAGAACAAAGATAGAGAATCCACGGCCGTTAGAGACATGGAGGAACACGGTCACTAATATAGAAATATGCAACTGATTTTTCTGCAATGATCACGGCGTCTAGGCCAATTATTGAGTATTTATAATGAAAAAAATTGATAGTTTGACCGCAAAATTGATTACATAGGCCAGCACTTGTTTTAGTGGGAAATTGAAACCTGGAAGGCGGAAAATTTTTTGTCGCCTTTTGTAAAAAGCAAAGTTCACCGAGATCCTGGAGAGCCAAAACGTTATTACTGCTGTAGACTTTGATCAAAAGGCCTACGTGTCTCACATGCCTGGGTTTGTTGTTAATAATATCTACTTTATAATAATGTGCTCAGTTAGTGTATTAATTTTTATATAATTGTATAAGTTGTTATTTCTACCACAGATTTATAAAAATACTAGCGCACCTGCCGTTCGTTCAATTCGGTACCGAAATTAAGCCTCCGCTTGATTTTCGCAAAATCGTTGCCACAAGCTATGGCTTTGCCTGCCAGTCTGAATCGTGGTAAAAATGTTACCCGATGACGTTGGACCGGCTGAAAACTTTATGTTAAGGAACAATTTTGAGTTTCTGGAAGTTTAAGGCTCCTCAATTCTGCGGGCCAAAGCCTCAGCGCCCGCCTGAAGTGTCGGAAAAGCCAAGCCTCCAAGGCCTAATTTTCGCCTCCCATCGAACGTGTTCGTTCGGCTTTCCGACCGTTAAGCTTCCAGTATTAGTCAGTGTGAAGGGTACTGTTCATGTGATTTTTGGGAAGGAACAGGAGTAAAGTTCAAATTTAATTAAGCGTCTACTGCTCGCAAGACATATCACATAGGTAAGAGATGTTCTGTCTTTTATGCCTATGCCACACGCTAGTCAAAAGAACGAGTAACGTTATCTTTTCGTCCGAGCGTCATGTTGAACTCTCGTAAACACAGCTCTGTGATTGCCAAGAAGTGGTGTAAAAATGTTACCGGTTACCGTCAGTTCAGCTTACTCCGCAAGTGCTGTTAGTTAACTTTCCAGGAAGCAAAGAATGCAACGGGAGGACTCAATAGGACTAAAATAAAACTTAGCCGTGCCCGCACGTAGCTAATTTACATCACATCGACGAGTCGAAAAATTTGAGTGTGGAACCTCAGGCCTTCGTATGTTGTTTTCTTAAACATATCGCCGTATTTTTTCGATTTATTTCATGCAATCTCCCGCTCATGACTGGCCAGCAACTTGAGCTGCAAAATACCGTAAAATATTGTCGCTAAGTAGAGAAAGTTCGAGCAATAGGCTGTTAGCATACTGTGGTTTCTTTCGCGTACAGAATTGGATATAATGGTGCTTACATTTGTTGGTAAAGAGTAAATATGTTCTGTGAAGAGCACTGTGAACTGAATATGAAGGGTAAATAAGGTTTCAATCAAGAAAAAAAGTTAAATCAGGTCGCCGACAGGGACTAAATTCGGCGCTAGTGCTGTGAAAGTTTCCACCAGCATACACTGCAATTTTCTATAGATAACTGCTAAATTAGTATGTATTACGATAATTTATTTATACGCTAGAGATCAATTTCGCAATTTAAGGCGATTTTTCTGGCTAAATTAGTTAAAATACTCATAGGCTGCTCAGCCATAGATTCGTAGATGATGACGTCACTTTTTGATGCTAATTTCTCGTCAGTCCTCCCGTTACCCTCTTTACTTCCCGCAACCGCCGAACGATCTGCCGAGGCCACAATACGTTCGCCATTCCACTTAGGGCGAGTGCACACGGCAATCGTGTCAACGCCATAACGCATTCACTCGTCCGAATGTTATGTAGCGTCGTTATCGGCACCACTTTGTGTACGCTACAAAAGTTATTAAAATGTTTGCCGTCAAATGAGTTTCCCCTGCAAGGGCCATTAATCCAGCTACGGTTTTCTCGTCAAATTGCCAGGGCGCAGTAACGTATCCGGACAAGTGGATGAGTGAACGTGTTGAGATGAATGACGTGTGAACTCGCCCTTATGCAGACCCGATCTCGGAGGCTCGAGGTTGCGCATAACTTCTATTTTTTAAGGGATCAGATTCCGTATAAATTTATCTAAGGGGTTCGCACGGCAGGCCTGTGCCACACGTCCAGCAGACAACAGCATTGTCTTCGACGCTTTGAATCCTGTATAGCAGGTGTTAGAAGCAACGCAATTACGATTGAGACGGCTGGAGACTCCGTGTCTCGGAGCATGTTTGAGTTGCCTAGCTGCCGTTGGATAGGTAAGTGATGCAAGGTTCAGGACTTCAGGCCTGACATTTGATTCAACGGGGGAGATGTCAAAACACCAGTTTGATTTTTCTGATCTGAACGTTTGGCATAGATCGACGTGCGTGATGTTCGGTGGGCGCTGAAGTGAAGTTTTTGAAGCTTGATTTTTTCCAGAACGTTCCCCAGAAGTTTTGGCGTTACCACTGTGAGTTTCAATTAACACGTCTACGCTGAACTGGCTGAAGACTCCATTTTACGGAGTAAGAAAGGGTGTGTGGAAGCTCAGGAGTAACCAATAATGGCTCTGTGCATCAAACGTAATCCAACGGGCCACACCAGCGCACCTTCCTAAAGGTTCCAACAAGTCAAGTCTCGCAGGCTCAATTTCTACGTCCAATTGAACGCACTTTGGACGAGCCCTCAAGCGTTGTTAGGGCTTAATGATCTCTATGGCAGTTTGCGCTTGAGCTGCAGTGCAACAGAACTGTTGCGGCCTCTGCAGCTCGTGTCATATCCCATCTGCTCCAGGTAGTTTTTGATACAGTTAGGCCCCGTTTATTTATTATTTATGAACAAAAACTTTCCTTAGAGGTTCAAGAGCAAGAAATATCGGGTAGCTTGGATGAGAAAATTTAGACCTATATAATAAAGTACATGTATCAAGGGGGGCTATATATATAGTTAAGATCATCACAAATGCTCATTGGTATTTCGTATTAGATTAGACAGGCGGCAGTAGACGGACCAAGAGGCCCATTGTCGGAGGGCTGCCGACACTGACGTTCCGGCCCTCTATGGGTTATTGTCATTGTGTCAGCTTCATTTAGATATCTGAGGAAAAAACACCTCAGCCAAAGAGACGATCGCGCATGCACGATTTCTCGCAGCAGATCCGTGGAGCTTGGAGACGTCAAGTTAGTTTCGGCGGAAGAGAAAATATTATGGATTAAGATGGACGGTACTTGAGGCGCCGTCGAAATGTGCCTTTTTCCGTTACTGACTCATCCCCGTTGCGTGGAAAAATTCCGATTATTAGGTGGAAAGATCCTGGGCACAGGATGACAACATTCTAGCCTCAGCTACTGGCTTGGCAACTGTCCACCCAGTCACCATGTTAGTCTAGGTACTCTGAGAGCAGACCCAGATTTATCAAATCACGTACATACAGACTTGTAAAGTATTGCATCTCTGAGTTACCCCTTGTAAGTTCATTTACGAAGCCCCAGCGCCCCCTGGTGTGTGAGAGCCAAAGAACCTAAAGTATGCTGTAGGGTGGGAGGGAGATGAGGGTGGAGCACGGGACTATGCCCTTCTCTACTGTATGTCTTCGTTACAGGATAGCCCGGTTGCTCTATCGTCGTTCACGACGATTGCGCGTTCAAGTAAGCTTTGCTGCGCGCGCCACCACTAAAATAAACACTACGTAGGCTAACCTAACCTAGCCTAACCTAACCTACCCATACCTAACCTAACCTAAGCTCCTTACCTAACCTTCTAACCTAGCCTAACCTTACCTAACTTAATCAGCGATACAGCGAGCAGCGCGGCTCACCAACTTGAACGCCGCTCACACGCACACGATCTGCGTACACAAACACGCACACAAATTCGTCGTGAACGACGATAGCGCAGCCCGGTTTGTACAGGTTTTTATACTTAGTTTCAGAAGCCTTAGTTAGTTCCACATCTCCGGTGTTCGTCCTCTAGGCTCAAGAGCTCGTGTATCGAAAACCTGGAGCGAGGTGATATGTTACAAAATATTTCCTCTACGAGCACTCCGAAATTGAAAACGGGTGCCTGGCAGACATATTAAATCATCGCTACGTGTCGACATGAATTTTGTTCATTTGTTTGAATGTCGAGATGTTAGTACACCGCGCATCGTCGTAAATATAAGCAAGCAAACCGTCAGTCTGACAGGAGTCTCTGTACTATCAGACGAACGATAGCCTGCGGTGTCCCAAGGGAAGCCAAGTATGAGATAAACGATGCTGCGTGCGGGTCTGCAGCACTGTAGCAGAACGTTCTCTTACAAAGGCGATCGATTTTGCTGTGGCTTATGCATTGATCGTGGCCAGAACCTATGCTATGTTTTACTAACTTTTCCTGTAGCCTACTTAACTGTACCTCGTCTAACCCAGTTGTAACCGGGCGTACACATATACCTTGCCTAACCCTAGCATACCTTGTCTGCCCTTAACATAGGAACATCTACTGCCATTTCCATCATCAATATCACGTTGGACAAGGACGGTGTGTTGGCCGGGTCGAGACCACAGTAAACAGAATGGTCGAGACCATCAAAAAGAGGCTGCCTCTATCTCGACGGTCTCGGATGGGCCCGCGTCCATGCATGGAGATTCTTGAGAGGTGCTTTTGACTGGACAGCGAAGTTGAGATTCTGAGGCGTACCTAATTAGTCCCAGACTGTAGACAGCAGCGTTGACTTCGTCATTTTAAATTCTGCTGTACGTGTCTGGCAGCGAACTGATTTGCTTGCACGCTGAAACCTCCACTTTTGTGAACAAGCTTGAGTTACTGCAAGTCTTAAGGCTAACCGATTAAGGGTCAGTGTCTCGAACTCCGCTCAACGGGTCACACCAGCGCACCTGCCTCAAGTTTCAAACAAGTCACGCCTCGCATGACTAACTTTGAGCCCGAGTGCACAAGTGCCCCTCATTGGCGTCATGTCGCTTTAGCTAAACCCTAATTCTCTATCAAAATCAAGATCGCCGCAGAAATTACAACCGTGATTCAGCTTCTGGGCGGCCCGCTGCGGCCCCAAATTTTGTTAGTGAAGGTTGACTTCTCCGGAACGTTAGACCGCAGTGTCAGCGTTCGCCACGTTGAACTGTACCTCATGTGTTAGCAGCAAACCTATTATGTTTGAGAGTGCTGAAAATTGTATTTTTTATCAAGCAATATTGCATTTTGTACATTTAAAAATTCGCAAGATCAAATACTAAGCAGGCAGGTGGGCTCTTGCGGCGTCTGACGCGCTTACTCAGCGTTTGATGTATACATAGCTATTGCGGGGGTACTGACCTTAGCCACAAGTTGGAGAGGATGGGGTCATTGCATAAGAATCTTCCACCAATGACGTCATAGCTCTTGGCGATCTTCTGCAGCCCTTTATACTTCTGGAACTAGTTTTTCGCCTATATCTATAGCTCCGTAATTTAGCAAGTATAATCACTACTACTCTAAGCCTATGAGGCTTGGCCTGGCCAGGACTTTGAGAGAGGACCCTCGGGTTCGCTGCTTGAATAGTGTTGCATGTGTTAGCAGTAGCCCGGTTACACTTGAGACGATTGAAAACTCTATTCTACGGAGCAAGGTTGAGTTTTTGCCGTCTCATGTGGTAGTCTATCCGATATTAACTTCTGAACTCTATTCAGTGTGACGCAGCCAACGCATCTGCCTGATGTTCCTAACAAGCCAAGTCTAGAAGGCTCAGTTGACTTTACCTTGTCGAGCTAAATGTTGCCTTTTAGATTACAATAACTTCGTCAGGGACGTTGTTAACGTGCAGTCTACACAGCATGCAAAGCAGAATGACGGAACTAGAACGACGTGCCTGGTTTGAGGAAATTAAGTTTTCAATGTAATTAGGTACCTTCATGTTGATTGTAACTAATCAGACAAGCCAGTATCTTACATAGCTCTATAATGTGCCTTGGTAGTGATTGTCAATAATTTATAGTGTGAACAGAGGTGCTCAATGAGGCGGCACAGAAATAGAGGAAAATTTTGCTTCTCATGACTCGGTAAACAAAGTCAGTAATGCACTGTGCTCAACCTTGGTGTTGTATTTCGATTTCCCATCAGTTCATTACTTACAGCACTGGGAACTGGAGAGAGAAGAGAACGTAGCGCTGCACTGTTGCCAGCTTGGCGATGTGGTCGCCAGGTAGAATCCAGGTTGTAAAGTAAAATATGATAAATACATAGCCGTAATCAACAGTTTTTCTTCTATGTGGTCGCCAGAAATAGTGGCTTATTTTTATTCGATAAAAAATCACCAGAAATGCAAAGAAAATATAAGTACGAATGAGTCGCCAAAGAAAATAAAATCTTCTCTTATACTTTTTAATCAAGAAGCTCAGCATGCGACAGAATTTAACATCTAGAAGCCAACGACACTGTTTATTTCGTGTTCCAGGCCTGTTGTCGTAATATATTATTGAGGCCTAACAGGCTGCAAAATCTTTTTCTAACCAACTCATAGAACGCACGAGTTGGAAAATCAAGCATGAACGGAGCGCATATGACAGCAAAGAATAAAATGAGTTTTAGCGGTATTTTTGCGCTCTACTAGCGAGACTCTCCCTGCAACATCTGGCAATACTGCTCGACGGCCGTAAAAACTCGTTTGGTGAACGTTGCACGCCTGTGTATGTGCGTGTATATATATACTACTGCACCACGGCTGACGCAATGTCCTGCTTGCACCACTGTATGCAGCTCATCCGCTGGCACTTTACGTCTATACCGCCTGTACTTTCCTGTAAGTTTCGTCAGCGAACATTTGACCCAAGGGATATTTTCGTCTCGATGGCGGTATGGTGACGTCACGCAGTGTTGCGGCAGGGCGTAGGGGGGATTCTTCAGAGTGTATTGTTGAGTTGGGTTAGGCTAGGATAAGTTAACTTACAATAAGTGAACGTGGAATAAATTAACTTAGGATATATTAGCTTAGAGTAAGTAACGTGGAATAAGTTAGCTTTTAATAAGTTAATATGGAAGATATTACTTGGATTAAGTTTAACTTAGAATAAAATAACTTAGAGCCTGCCTCAAACCAGCTCCCTGACCTCTACACCCTAATTCAAATTTGAAGTATTGTCCTTTCACTGACCGCCTTTGAGACTTCCAAGAAATCCTGCTTACTCCGAACTGTGGAAATTTGCTTTCAAGACCTACAACACGACTTCATATTGGCGAAGTCAAAGTGTCATCAGCAGTGCCGGACAAGTTAAGGCGAGTGGGCTTGTCTTAACTCGGCTTTTACGACTCAACCGAACACGCTCTAAGGTTAAAATAAGTTGAGTTAGTTGAGATTAGCTTATTTTACGTAGGGTTCAGCTAGCATAAGTGCCTAGCCAGCAATGGTGCGCACCGTTATACAATATCGGTGTCCGTTACCGTTACTTGTTAATTCCGTAAAATTACCGGGGCGATACCGGTACCTGCTGAAGTATCGATCGTTACTTCGTTACTCGTTACGTTTGTGTTCCGTATAAAATATAGTATAGTTCTACATGAAGCTTCAGGTCTAGTACATAAATCGCTGTGGTATCGGCGTGCTTTAGTGAAAAAAATTGTATCTCTTATCTACAGAAGCAAATGATTTAAATAGAAAATGATTGCAGCTCGATCGTGACTCATAAATTACAGGCATAACACCAGATTATAGCTAATGGCTCTCCTTGGAAAGCAGGCTAGCTGCTGCTGTGCCTCCTGGATCGAAGCTGAATTCTGGACGACGAAAAAACTGCTTTCGACTACTCAAGCTATCGATTCGTACGTCTTTAGAAAATTTTAATGTTAGGAAATTATTTTCAAACTAAGAGCTCGAAGCAGTCAGGAGCTGTAGCCGAGACGCCGTAAAAACATAATAAAACAAAAAAACCCTATGTAGGAATCCCAGTTTCTACATTAGCTGCTAATACGCATTATGTTTATTTTCAGCTTGTTTGTGTGCGTTTGTCCGTCCAAACTTGGTGGGTCGCGTGTTACTCTGAGTTCTATTTAATTTTCTTTCACAGACATCTGTTGCACTGAACCTCGCTCCCAGTCCGGACTTGGAGGGTTGCGGGCTGTCAGATTCCGACGTGTTTACATTATCGGTTTAATTTTATTTATTACTTGTATGCGATCAGTATGAAATTAAAGACCTGATGACCGTCTCAGTTTCAGGCCGAAACGTTGATCAGAATGCCAACAGACTGATTTCACCAACATCAAAGCCTCATCCCTATACAGTTTTGAAGAACATCGCCAATCGCCAGTTGATTTTTACTTACAATGTTTCACAAGAGGACAGAAGCTTTTAGCTCGAACTTGTAACTGTGTCAACCTGATGTGTGGTAGACGCATCAAGAACGCTTTACAAGGCAGTCTTTAGAACGAGTTCTCTCGACTAGTCGTCCAGTATGTTGACCTTGGTCGTGTGTGTCTCCCAAAGATTTTCTGAAATGTTAGCCGTAAACTCAGTCTGCTACAGCAAAACTTTCGTTAGTATTGTTAACTAGATTCTACGGTAAGATTCACGGTTTCAAAAACTTTTAGGCACTCATCAAACCTATTCACTTTTAGTTATAGAGAGTTTAGAGACGTTTAGATAGTTTAGAGACGTTTTGCAATATATGCTTGTCAGTTATTTTCTTGATTCCAGCGTAACCAAAAAATTAAATTTTCTTACAATTGATCCACTGAAAAGAAAATACCAAGCCACTCGCATTTATGCTGTGAAGTTTAAGAAAATACCAAGTCACTCGCATTTATGCTGTGAAGTTTAAGAAAATACCAAGTCACTCGCATTTATGCTGTGAAGTTTAAGAAAATACCAAGTCACTCGCATTTATGCTGTGAAGTTTAAGAAAATACCAAGTCACTCGCATTTATGATGTGAAGTTTAAGATAATACCAAGTCACTCGCATTTATGCTGTGAAGTTTAAGAAAAAAAGTCACTCGCATTTATGCTGTGAAGTTTAAGAAAATACCAAGTCACTCGCATTTATGCTGTGAAGTTTAAGAAAATACCAAGCCACTCGCATTTATGCTGTGAAGTTTAAGAAAATACCAAGTCACTCGCATTTATGCTGTGAAGTTTAAGAAAATACCAAGTCACTCACATTTATGCTGTGAAGTTTAAGAAAATACCAAGTCACCTTCATTTATGCTGTGAAGTTTAAGAAAATACCAAGTCACTCACATTTATGCTGTGAAGTTTAAGAAAATACCAAATCACTCACATTTATGCTGTGAAGTTTAAGAAAATACCAAGTCACCTTCATTTATGCTGTGAAGTTTAAGAAAATACCAAGTCACCTTCATTTATGCTGTGAAGTTTAAGAAAATACCAAGTCACTCACATTTATGCTGTGAAGTTTAAGAACTCACTGGACTCATCGTTACTGAAGGCGCCAGATAAAATAGCTGTAAGGCCGATTTCACACATCATTCATATCAACGCGTTCACTCATCCACTCGTCCTAATGTGTTACTGTGCCGTAGAAACATCAGAGAAGTGCACTGTTTGCTGAGTTTTAGTTCACTACAAATTTGAAGAGATATCCGTAACTTGCTGAAGAAACTGGTTTCACGGACAGCATTTCAATAACAATAACTTTTGTGGCGTGCACAGAGTTGTGAGGACGACGGCGCTAAAAAACTTTCGGACCAGTGAATGAGTGAACGATGTGTGTACTCGGCATTGCCGGTTGCGTGCATTGCAGTGATAACTCGCTGCTAGCGCTCACGTTGGTCAAAGGCGTAGGTAACATCACCTCTGTACAAGATAGGTGGCGTGCATAACGCCACCTGGACCTCGTCCGAAGAACTTGAGAAGTATCACAGGTACCGGAAACAAAACTTAACCCATTTGACATTTGTACGGCGCACTGCGAGATCTGCAGCTCTAGGTTTCGGATACGAGGTCTTAGGAGGCCATATATGATCGACTTGCACACAAAAGAATATTACCAGGTTTTGAACTTCATGACGTCTTATCGTTGATAACGCTGCAATTACTCGATTATATCGGCTTATGGTTTTATGACTGGTGAGGAAGACATGCAATTTGTTATAGAAGGGGGGGGGGGCAGAGGCTGGAAAATACGTAGACTGACTAACAGAAGCGAGCACGTTACAAATTTTAAAACTTCGATACATGTGTGCCGATAACTTCTTCCATGTTCGCTGTTAGTTACCAAAAGCGTGGTACTTTGTGCATGGTAACGAATTCGATAACACCACATTTGAAAAGAACGCAACATTGTCCATAAATATTTCGATAATAAGATATTAGGGAAAGTTTTTGCTACATAAACACTAATGTGGTAATAAACTATGGTCGGCGACCTGATCGAAACAACCCTAAAATCCCTTACTTGATGTTGTCAGCCATACTTTTTGGTCTTTCTGCAATACTTATCTAAACATCTATTTTATTTAGGGTTATTATTTATTTAGTTTACATGCTATGTAAAGGAGCAGATGAGGTGAGTAACGTGGCAGTATAAGTGTTGGGGTATTTAGATAAGCAGAAATTTGACGAATTATGGCGCGTGTCAAATACTGGAAATTAAAACAATCATTGATGTGGACGAAAGAAGCTGTGCACTATGTTGTTAATTATGCCCATGTTTACATTTTATTTTTATTTAGGAGTTGCATGCACTGCGGTGCCGGCCGCCTACAACAAATTCATCGGGGTTTATTGGACGCAAACTATAGCCGATGGCAGCGCATGCTCTTGCCAAGCAGAGGCCAAACAGTGAGCCGCAATGCAGCGTACGTAGCGTGTACTGATACTTCAATCGCTTCTGTATCTAATTTAACGATAAACTGTTGTACCATCCCCTTGTGGGCATCTAATCAAGTAAATCGATTGATTGAAATCTTCCTGTTCTTCTACTGCATTTCAAGTACCTACTGCAGGGTAACTTCTTCTACTGCATTTCAAGTACCTACTGCAGGGTAACATGTCTAGTACCCGTCCACTGTGCTAGGAGCCGTCCACTGTGCTAGTATCCGTCCAGTTGGCACAAAAACTTCCTGTGTAAAAACTAGCAGTGCTAGAAAGTCGTAGATAGGCTTAAACTGTGAGCTAAAATGTAGCCTACAGTTTGAGCCTATGTATGGCTTTCTAGCGCTGCTAGTTTTCATACAGGAAGTTTTTGTGCCAAGTGGACGGCTACTAGCACGGTGGACGGGTACTAGACATGTTACCCTATTATCTCAAGTCTTTGAGTCGTTGACCATCTAGCTAGTACTCCATATGCACTTCACTACGAGCATCTGAAGTTTTGATGCGGGAAGAGAGTGAGGATCCATGTGCGGGAGATCGAGGGCTAAAGAAAGTTTCAGGTATCTATAGCACGGTTTATGTTTTAGCTTTGGTACAGCATGCATATGCAGTTTACTACCTCCGGCAATGAGTTTATGTTTTTTGCCGGATCGTGTCTGTCTCTTTGTCTGTTTGTGTATCACTGAGATAGCTAAAAAATTATGGGAAGATATTTGTGAAATTGCCAGGTATTACTTGGTAGGTACGTGAGGAGCAACAGGTAATTGTCTTTTGGTGAAGATCCTTTCAACCATTTCTTTGTTTGTCTGTTTTTCTCGGGAACAGGACTCAAGCAGTTATAAACGGATTGTCACGAAATATACAGAATATGGTAGAAATTTAGTCCCAAAATAAATGAATAACATGAAAATAAATCAGGAGGGACGAATGATCAAATTTTGGCGATGATAAATAAATAGAAATCCTGGTTTCAGACGAAGTTGAATTTTCCTCACCATTGCCTAGTTTGGCGGAAATATGTGCTCTCAGAGTGCTTCTCCAGCTCAGACTTGGAGTTTAATGTAATTTTTATAGACGAACGAACACAGACGGGCGCTAAAAAATTAATTTTAAGAACTGTGACGTCATCGTTAATAGCTTACTTGTTCGAGCGTTCGTATAGCTATGCGTGGTAACAGTGCAATATGTGTATACAATATCGCTAGCGGTACCAAATCATTTATTTCCATCCTCCTGTACCCAAATCTTTTAATAATAAATTTATTAAGAACACAGAAGGTTCACAAATACAGCTGCACGGACGTAGTAAGGAAAATTATTACGCTAGTTACGATGCCTATATAGCTTCATTATGAAGAGGTGAAAAAAGATACAGTTAAGGAAATTAAATAGAAGATGGAAACAACAGCTAGGGATATCGTACGCTCAATGTTCTGGCTAGGCTGACTCTTTGTTTGGCTGCATGAATGGCTTAGAGCAGGTGATTCGTGGGGAGCAGCTATCGAAGAACAAAGAAATTTCCTGGTCACTAAACTGTGTTTCCGTTCCGTCTTGCTAGCCTATTTAAACTTGCTTGGTGAATATACTGGCCTCAGCCGATAAGGATCAATACAGTGTACCCAAGGAGCTTCAATGGGAGGAGTACGCGCAAGCCTTCCCTGGGCAAGTAAACACATGGCTTTGTCACGTGACTCAAGCTGGCGTTTGGAGATCTTAAACTGGCTGAAGTGGCAGTGGTAAGCGCATATAGTTCAGGAAGATACAGACAGGCAGTTCTTCTATATTTTTGGAAAGACAATCGTGTCTGAAGATTTGTTTCCCAGTGGTCACCCTGTTACTTTCATCATCAGATGGTATACAGGATACAAGTTTCCTTTACATATTCCATCCGCTCGGAATTTCATCGGTGGTTAATGGCTATAAAATTTGAGCTCAGGACTCGTTCCTATATACGCTGCATAAGGCAATGCCGCTCTCCGATTGGATAAGCCACTCAGCCAGTATAAGGGAAAAGTTTACTCGCAACGCTCCCGTAGGATAAATCGATAGTGTGCACTCCTCTCTATTAGAACCTCCTGAGTGTACCTGACGGAGACAGTTCCGCCAATCTCCAAACTACAGCAGTATTGCGCCGTTCACGTAAGCTGGTACGTACGCCACCGACTCATGCAAAAACTTATTGCTGTTTCAGCCTCATGTTTGTGCCTGATACATGGGAACATACGACTGTTTTCTCTAAACCTGCATAAAAGCAAACACAGTATTATTTTCAGTATCAAACTTTTATAGATAAGTATTAGCAAATGCGGTGACAACATGTTATTACATCAAACTCTGTTTGTAAATTTTTTGAGGGGTAACAAAAGCATTACACCATCATCCCCATCGCCACAAAATTTAAAGAGCATCAAGATGTCAAGGATTGTAAGGCCTCGTCCAGACTACCGCCAAAATCTGTGCCCACTATGGCGATTTCGCCATCAAATCGCAGCTTTGAACGTTTTCGCGAAAGTGAAACTTGCTGGATATTTTCGCGCGATTTAGGCCGCGAACAAAGAAGGCTCACCATGCAGTATTTTGTTCCTCTCACGCAACACAAATAAATTAGGTGTTGCATGAGGTTTTCTTGCTTCTTTATAGACATTTGTAAAAGACTTAAGCTTCTCTGAGTTCAAATTCACTGCAAATTTGACGAGAAATGTGAACCTTCACTGCATTAGGGACACTTTTGTCGAAAACTGAGTTGACGGTAAACATTTTATCGACGTTTTGTGGTTACACAGATGTGTTTAAGACAAAACAAAGTGTCCGAACACTTTGTACTACGTATGGGGAATAGAAAATTATCGATGAGCCCCACCTAGAAATATATTTACTTGAAAACCTAGAAAACAATACCAGGAAGCAAAGAACGCAACTTTGCTTCCTGAACAATACCGAGTGGTAAAGAAAAGTGTGAAAATGTCAACCCAAGCTCAGTTGGCAGTATGCGTTTTGCTGAAGAACGCATAGAAGTAGTGTCTGCATTTAGAATCATTGCATATTCATAGTTGTGTCGATACTAAAAGTACAATAAGTTATTAATGGTGACAAAAATTGCATCTTCTTTGGACCAAGGAGCGGGAGCACCAAAGTTTTGCTGGACATCTGCGCTCAACAGTCAAGCGTCGCTACAAATCCACAATGCATCGTGCGACAGTGCGGACGCTGCTGCGAGATTGTCGCTGCGTTCTGCGAAATCGTAAAGGCGTTTTTCGCACTTATGAGCGGTAGTCTGGACGGGGCTTAAGGCAATGAATGCAAAATGCTTTTGTTATCACCGTCTGCATCCTTAAGCCCGGTGCAGACGATAGTCTTTTTTTCCTGTGTTTTCACTTCACAGCGTCCGAATGCGTTGCTGTTTCTGTGTAAACAACAAATAAGAACACTTCTTTCTGAGACGATGTTCGCTAAAATTTTAAAAAGACACAAGACACTGCCCTAGTGACGCAGGCTAATTAAGCCAGGGAATACGACGGTAAACAATTTATCGAAACTTTTGGTAGACACACAGTAGTGTTTGAAAGGACAGTACAAAATATTCGAACGCGGAGTAGTGAAACATAACACATAAGACTATCGTCAGCAGCGGGCTTTATTTTATATGGCGAATTGATTAGCAGTGTTGTCACATGTTACTGGCGCCGTGCAAGCAAGTAAACAAGCAAGCTTCACAAACTTTTAGTACATGATAATTAGATAGATTGTATTACGAAGATAATAGGAGCATAAATACGGCTAAAACTACCTAGTAAACAACATTAGTACGCTAGTTACGAATACCAATCACATTAACAGTAGGCCACTTACACGAAAAATACTTGAACACTGCTGTGGAGGTTATATAGAAGGAGGGAGACGCGAAGATCGGAAGCTGAATATTCCTGCAGGGCTGGCTCGTTGATAGGCTGCACTTACGCGTTGCTTATAATGACATGTGCCGCAGATTAATGAATGCGCCAGGGTCTACTAGTGCAAGTCTATTATTTGCTCAGAAGCATTGGCATTGGCTCAAAGTCGGGACCGGGAAATGCGCCTTGAGCGTAATAAACAGGATTGAAAACTCTAAAAATTTCGTCACTCAAAGTCATCCGTAATGGCCCTGGCTTTAAACGAGCTAATAATGCATATACGATGGCAGCGTATACTGTTGTCTCACGGAGGCGAAGCAATGGGGCGTAATGAGTGAGAACAAGTATGTAAGTTCACTGCGACATGTCTTTTGTTTGTAACCTAGCTATAAGATACATTCTCTTGTGTACCACATATCATTTCAATCTAATCTTGTAGTGTCGATGAGTACCTAACAGTGATTGTTATTATTGGGAGCCTGTGATTCATAGAAGAGGCGCAGCTATTGAGAAAAAAATCACTGCCCAATACCCCGAAATGTCTCTTTCCACTCTCTATTAAATCTCCTTGATGAATACACTGGGCTCTGGCATGCAGGGCTGCCACCGAGATTTCGCCAAAAAACCCAGATTGAAGCTTCAAAAAAACCCAGATTGGACCTAAAAAATCCAGACTGGCAGAAACAATAAAAATATTAGCTTAATGAAGGTTTTTTTCGTTTTTTCGTTGCAGTGTAGAACGCAAGAGCATATCCGCTCCATGTTTTTCTTCAACGCTATTCATTTTAAGGTTGATTTCTTCGTGAACAGTCAACATATCTTCTTCCATGTATATTCCCTCAGCTTGCTCAAGCTTTCTGTGTATGTTTTGCAAGTAGTCTGTTTTTAGTGAATTAATTTTTTTTATCAAAACTCAAACAAGTGAATATATATTCTTTCTGCGCTGACTGCTCATGCAGAAGAATGCGGCAACACAGCCAAACAATTTAATAACTTTGAAAGTAGCGGAAACTTCGCGTTATCTAATGCATCTGTCACTGGACCTTATTTATTACAGTATTCTGGAATCGATTTATAAGTAACAGACAAAGAACTTCCATACACACGAAAATATCGCAGCTGATCATCGAGAAGATCTAGCTAGCTCTGTATTTTTGGCAAGGGAAAAGAAATGTAAGGCTAGAAGTGCTATCAATTCAAAGCAATTAGGTAACATCGAGAGCAATAGCAGAATCCAAGATTTTGAGCCTGTTAATAACGCCATCACCGGGGAGTGATGCTGCGGCTGCTGCCACTCTCTGATGCCTGAGACGACGTTTGAACGACGTAACGAACGCGTTCCGTAGTGGCAAACTAGTACATTCGCTTGGAACAAACGCGGTTACGTGAGCCAGGAGTCATTTTAGTTTATAATTTTCCTTAAACGATGTTGTTATAGATATTCTGAGAATATTTCTAAAGGCGGCTACACACGATCAAGTATGCTTGATCAAGTGACTTGTTCAAGCGAACTTGACCGTCTGTATGGTGAGACTTGATCAAGTATTAGACTTGACAAGTCGCTTGAGGCATGATTGAATTTGAATCATGTCAAGTCAAGTCTTGACTTGTTCAAGTCAACTGGACTGTGTGTACCAAAGACTTGATCAAACTTGAGGGGTGTCAAGTTTGGCTAGCTGTGCTCACGTGAAAAAGCTCGCTGTTTTCGGCAGTGTTACAACACTGTTACAACGTTAATTCGGAAGTGTTACAACAATGTTACAACGTTAATTCGGCAGTGTTACAACACTGTTACAACGTTAATTCGGCAGTGTTACAACA
>LQNS02278129.1:8286936-8299470 GCA_001587735.2 Parhyale hawaiensis | reverse complement strand
TGTAGAAAAGAGGAGAAACTGCTAGAATCTTTGGATTAGAAAAATGGGAACTACGAAAATCCTTGGAATACGAGCAATAAAAGGTGTAGAAAAGAGGAGAAACTGCTAGAATCTTTGGATTAGAAAAATGGGAACTACGGAAATCCTTGGAATACGAGCAATGGAAGGTGTCGAAAAGAGGAGAAATGCTAGAATCTTTGGATTACAAAAATGGGAAGGACAAAAATAAATGGAAGATCACTGAAGCAACGGAAGGTGTAGAGTAAAGGAGGAAGAACAGAAATCTTTGGATTACAAGAAAATAGCAATAGAAGGTACAGGACATGGTGTCACAATAAATTGATATAATCGTATAGTAATATTAATAGTGCGATAGCCTAACAGTAACGTGGAAGGTGTATAACTGAACTGACCTCTCATTTTTACCCCGGCAGAAATTCCAGTACGGTTACCAGAGTATCTCATACCAGTCACTGTATAGTCGTACACATTGCAGAAGTCAGTTACATCGAACAGTTATCACCCGTGAACAAAGTGAGAGAGGTGATACTGTTTTCGTTCAAGATTTAAATTTATCTATTTGTATATATATTTATACGTATTTGTATATATATTTGTCTGTCCACCCAATAAGTGGTCGAAAGAGTTGAGCAATCTTCATATTTTTTATTAGGAAGTTTGGTGGGTTGACCTAGATGTGACCCATGCCAAAAAAAACTAGACCTAGCTGGCCATAAAAAATGACGGCGTTGAATTTTCTCCATCGCGGCGAATTTGCCTCCACCGCGGCAGATCGTCTGGAGAACGGGGGCGTTCTATTTTTTCCTATGTTATTATTGAAGAGATATTGGGATGGGGGGGGGGCTCAGGGATTGGGGCTGTGCGCTCAACTCGCTCATCAGAAATGATTTCTTTGAATTTGCCCCTACTGCGGGTGATGGTCTTACGCCACAAGGCGTTCTAGTTTGAGTCTCTGTTTGCACTGCCGAGGTCCTCTCCCAAGGAATAAACGAGTGTTGTTGATAGTAGTTTGGAACCCTTGCACGGAGGTCCTTCTACACCAGGGAGTAATAATAACGGCAGGACCAGACAGACATACGAAGAAAAAGAAACGCGCGTCTAATGACGTTTTCTCGGACCAAGCCGCTGCAGCACGCGCTCAACATTATGTGTATATAATTATTGTATTATCAAAATAGAAGTGCTCTATCTAGGCATGTCTTATAGAACGCAGTACTAGTACTTCCTGACTGCATCTCATAGGTAGCATATACATGGTAAAGTAAATAATATGCTGGAAAACGAGCAGGGAGCGCTGCGGCTGCTTGGTAAAAGAAAACGTAATTTTACCCGCTTTCTTTTCCTTCGTATGTCCGTCGGGTTCTGCCGTTATTATTACTCCCTGTTCCACAGAGCATCAACTTTTTTTTTTGTTTATGTGAGCGGCCAGTCGAGAGGTGAGGTGAAGAATAAGAAACTTGGCATCGGTGAAATGCTTACGGTTTTCCTATAGGGCAGGAGGGTTCACTCCGCAGTCTTACGCATGGCCCTTGCTTGTAGTGCTAAGTGTTGTACGTGTTGTTGCGGCGGCCCTGCGAACACATCAGTATAGCGGGGACTGGGGAATACTTGATATTGATACTCAAGGTCGCGCGATCGTGTACGCCCGTCAGGTAGGCAGGTGTTATGTTGTGAAGTTGATATCTAGTAAAGTTGATATCTAGTAAAGTTGATATCTGGTAAAGTTGATATCTAGTAAAGTTGATATCTGGTAAAGTTGATATCTAGTAAAGTTGATATCTAGTAAAGTTGATATCTGGTAAAGTTGATATCTAGTAAAGTTGATATCTAGTAAAGTTGATATCTGGTAAAGTTGATAGCTGGAAAAGTTGATATCTAGTAAAGTTGATATCTGGTAAAGTTGATATCTAGTAAAGTTGATATCTAGTAAAGTTGATATCCGGTAAAGCTGATGTCTAGTACAGTTGATATCTAGTAAAGTTGATATCGAGTAAAGTTGATATTTTGTAAAGTTGATATCAAGTAAAGTTGATATCGAGTAAAGTTGATATCTTGTAAAGTTGATATCTAGTAAAGTTGATATCTAGTAAAGTTGATGTCTAGTAAAGTTGATATCTAGTAAAGTTGATGTCTAGTAAAGTTGATATCTAGTAAAGTTGATATCTAGTAAGGTAGATATCTTGTAAAGTTGATATCTAGTAAAGTTGATGTCTAGTAAAGTTGATATCTAGTAAAGTTGATATCTAGTAAAGTTGATATCTAGTAAAGTTGATGTCTAGTGAAGTTGATATCTAGTAAAGTTGATGTCTAGTAAAGTTGATGTCTAGTGAAGTTGATATCTAGTAAAGTTGATATCTAGTAAAGTTGATGTCTAGTGAAGTTGATATCTAGTAAAGTTGATGTCTAGTGAAGTTGATATCTAGTAAAGTTGATGTCTAGTAAAGTTGATATCTAGTAAAGTTGATATCTAGTAAAGTTGATGTCTAGTAAGGTTGATATCTAGTTGGGCCAAAATTTCAAACGCGTCACTGGATGTTAGTAACGAAAGTACGGCCAATTCACTCGTATCCTCGGCATGAGCTCTCAGCTACATAAACACTTGCTTAAGTAAAGTAAATATTCAGAGTGGAATTTCATATTGCTGTTTACAACAGCGGTTCAATGATTGCACTGTGCAGAGCAGTGCGAATTATGCATGAAAAATAGTATACTCGGAGGGCCAGAATGTAAGAGAGCTGCACTTTCGTGCGGGAATACTGTACCTGTGTTCGATTCTCCGCCAGGCAGGTGAATACTAGCGGTGCATTACTTACCGAGTCAGTGTATTTCTGCTAATCACGCGCAATTGCGGGGATGCTGACCCTAACCAGAAATGGAGACGGTCGGACGGGGTCGCGGATTTTATAGGGTCCTTTCGCCTCTGATATCATGGTTAAAATAATCTCAGTCGGCTGCAGCGATCTGCTCTTCCGGCGCCCAGTGGGAATTTATCTGCAGCGCGAAGCAATGCATGTGAATCTCCCAGTTGGGTTGTACCGTCGAGTTGACTCTTCTTTCTTCAATACCTCATCAACTAAATGACCAGACAACATCACAACAAAGTAGGTTACCAACACTTCTTTAGCCAAAAAGACAACATCAGCGAAAAGTGGCAAATACAACCTTTTACCTATGATGAAAAGTCGGATGAAAGCAGTGCAGAGATTGTCTATGATGTGCGCGTTTGGTGGATTTGCGCGATCGAGCGATCGCGCTGCGCGTTTGGTGGATGTTGTAGGTATTAGGCCGTAATTTCGGGTAAGTTGGACTATATTCGGGTTTAATGTCGGGTAAATTAGGGGAGGCAAGGACTGTTTTTTTTTTGTTTTCCATTTTAAAATTTGAACGATCCACCAAACGCGCACGACATCTACACCACATCTCACTTTCACAGGATGTGGCGGATGAGGTCCGGCGCTCTATAGGTCAGCGTCAGGTGACCCTCGCCTGGTGTGACGTCAGTATCCGTTCTGCTTCTTTGTTAGACCGACGACACTGTCACCAGTTCACGAAGAACGGGTTTCCTTCATTCTAATCAAAGACTGTATCAAAGATTTTCTATATTTGTGTATTGATATGCAGTATATTCATTATCTGTTACGCTAAGAAAAGCGAGAAAGTTGGGTCAGGTGAATAATGGTTGTGGTTAGTCTATCCTGCTCTGTTATAAATCGATTGGTGGAAATAAGACCAGCTTGCAGAAAGCATCAAACGTATGGAATACTGAAAATGGATGCACTTCTTGCTTTCCCAATTCTTAAATTCCAGTGACAAACACGTATATACTTTCTTTTCGCAATTCCTAGATCTTGGTTTGGCTCTTTTCTTCTACCGCACGAAAACTTTGTCTACCCTGATATTTTTTTAGATTAGATAGCTGGCTGTAGACGGACCAGAGAGCTGCTGCGACTTACGCTCCAGTCCTCCATCGTGTCAGAATCTCTTTGACATTAGAGCAAAAAAAAAAAAAAGAAGATAATAATAAACTCAACCGATGAGTTGATCGTGCACGCACGATTCACTGCCGTAAATCCGGCTAGCTCAGAAAACAATTAACTTATTCAGAGCATCAGAATTAATGAATTTCTTTGGTCTCCGGAACATTGGCCGTTGAGATTTTGTGACGCTTTGATAACTAGTCCGTAGGTTAGGAGAGCGTTACTCCCAATGTTTGTCACTCTGTCAATACGATTTTTAAACGCATTGACTTTTTCTACACCGACACGCCTCATTACCCAGGATCAACGACTAGACCCAGGGGGCGGAGCCTAGCTGTAGTGCATCATGGGTAATGAGGCGTGTGATGTCATAATGTTCAAGTACGGTAATTTGCAGCTCTTTTACATTGTTTCTGCATCATTTCATTTGGGCCTCCAGAGTGTCCTACATGTCCTACAATCATTATAGTTGCACAAAAATGTATATCAAAGCATCTGCGAACTATTTTAGCTCAGTGAAGGATAAAATTCTATTATTATTTAGGTTGTTTTTTTCAGTAAGAGGCACGCACCCGGTGGGAGAGTTTCGGTAAAATGTTAGCCTAAGCTGTGCCGTCGCGTACGCGTCGTTAACATATCCGCCTCTCCTAATCATAAAAACTCCAGCATCATTGGAAAAAATATGGATTTCACATTCGCCAGTTTTGGTATGTGGAATACGGTTAGGTATTTTTTTTTTCTACAAGTTAGCTAACGCGAGGCGGTCGCCACACGTACTGTTCTATACTGCTGTAACGCGGGCGGCGTAAGGCAGCTGATATATTTTTTTTTAATTTTACTGAGCAATTGTATGGCTTCTGCGTATGCTGTATAGACTTTTGCTTTAATATTACTTCACCGGAAGGAAAGTATTTTTTTTTGTCTTCTAATGTTTCTCTTACCAATCTTGTTAAAAAGTTCTTCTATCTCGGCGTTTAATCGCTCACATCTGAGCCAATTTTTGTTGCAGCGGCTTGAAATTATAGAGGACAGCAGATCACTGGTAGAAGACGAAAATGAATCGAAAACATTACGGTTTTCACTCATATAAATTCATCTTAAGAATGAAATGTATTTCTTGATAAAACTCACCTGATTTATTGCATTTTAAAGACGATAAACTTGGCTCTAAAAGCGCTTCTGATACATATGGGCATTTGCCGGTTGAATTCACTGCTCTTTTTCAAGCCTTTTAACCAACGTTCTTCAAAAAATTTATCCTTCAGAGAGCTAAAAGAAGTTCGTAGATACCTTGATACATGTTTTGTGCAGCTATGATGATTGTAGGACACTTTGGAGGCCCAGAGGAAATTTTGAAGAAACAATGCAAAACAGCTACTGAAAAACGAGCTAAGTTTTTATGACGTCATCACTTCGTACGTCCTCCGAGCGCAAGCGCCGCTCGTCGGCAGCGCGCTAACCTGTTCCCCTTAATCATCCTTGCATACATTTGTTTATTCGAAAGAGCTAACCGGCAGTTTTTAGGCATGGCAGGCGGTTGCCTGTAGCAAATACTATACCTGTAGTATGAACCGCCTCGACGCTAAGCCTTAAGACAAAAGTATGTAAGCAATATCTTAGTCTGATCCGTGAATTCCTGTGTACAGTTCATCGTTGTTATACGTGCCTATTAGATCTTAATTTACGTGTGGTGAACGCTAGCGCAAAAATGGTGAAATAATTAAGAAATTTGTCATTTTACGTTAACTTCGACAAACATCGCATACTTAATATAATGTCTCATTCGCGCTCTTTTTGTGGTTTGGTTGAAGTAATTCCAGTGAGCTTAGCAAATCACGGTCTTAGAACCCTCAGGCACTTTAGTGTCTTACCCATACGGTGCTTAGAATATATAGAGCTGTGTTTTTTGTTATTTATGTCGCTGAAATACAAGCATAATACTCTAATTCTTGGTGGTAAACTGTAAATGTGTTTGAGCCAGTTCTCGCATGAGAGTGCCACTGTAAAATTAAGATACGCCACGGGCATCCGCTTCCTGTGCATTTTCTTCATCCATTGGTCTCATCACGGCATACACTGAGTATATCTGTTACAATGCAGCCATAGCTATTGCAATTGTATAATCTTAGAAGCTCTCAACTCATATCCAATATTCGTGCTGCACTTGAATTCTGAAGCATTATATGTCATTTGCACTACGTGTGAGCCTATATAGTAGTCAAGAGCTCTAGCGATCAGAGCGAATCTCGCAGCAGTTTATTTACATGTCCATTATTCCGTTGCCTCTAAATACACGTACCTAGTGTGCGCTTCTTAATTAAATTGGAATTTTCAGCGAATCACGTTATTACAAGTACGGCACGTTCCATGTGTATATATGCGATATCGAGATAGGGAAAAGAAGACATCAGCGCGGTGTTGTCACGTCTTCTCATTACATTGCAGTTTCACTCTTATAACATCTGTGCGTTGACTGCATACTCCATGCTAAAGAATAAGAAAATAAATTTGCTAGACGTATTGATCATTTCTAAGTGAAATGCTCTAAAAATGATGCGTGCACCATGCTCACTCATGGTCATGATGTCAGCGTTAATTAATGTTTTGCCCTTTCCATTCTATGACTTTTGCTTTCAAAGGCTTAGCTTAGTGATACTGAACATTTTCATGTCAGTCAGCAATGCAGACTATATTTGTGTATATTTCTGCAGTATTATTAGTTTGGCTTTACGTCTCTGAGCAGCTCATTATATATATATATATATATATATATATATATATATATATATATATATATATATATATATATATATATATATATATATATTTACCAGATTTAATTACCTCCGCCAAGGAGGTTATGTTTTCGCCAGGTTTGTCTGTCTGTCACCAAGATAACTTTAAAAGTTATGGACAGATTTTGACAAAATATGCAGGGATTGTTAGATATGTTTGGTGGAACTATCAAAAGGCACAAATGATTAGATGTTGGAGTTAATACAAAAAAAAAACATTGTTTCAGAGTCAATTTGAATTTTTCGTTACCGTTGCCTTGCTTTGCGGAGGTATGCGCTCTCAGAGTGCTCTAGTTTATATGAGAAATTGAACCAAAAGAAGAGTTGCTTAATCCTTCAGTGTGTTCTTCGTCGTTCTTCTTTTCAACGCGTTGCCTTGACGCCTCGATTTCAAATAAACGTAAACTTATCGTTTACCCTGTGTTGCTCGGAGCAGCTCTGCGTTTTCGGAGTGCTCTTCTAGTGTTGTGTGTAACAATATGGTGAGCGAGCAGCCATTTTGTTACAGGTCGTCTCAAGTACGCAACCAAATGTGTGTTTGGTTTACTTATTTGTATCTTTGTCTTTCCCTCCGTCAGCAACATATCTCATGAAACTCAAAAACGCGGCAGTTGTTAGCAACGTTTAACGGCACAAAGAATCATTGTTTTGGTGATGATCTGTTGGTCCGTTTGTGTGTTTGTCCTATTGTTTGTCAGAACATGACTCGAAAAGTTACGGACAGATCTGTTATGAATGCAAAGAGACAGATACGTCTGCATTTTTGAGATGGTCGAAACGAAATCCTGATTTTATAATACATTGATTTTTTTTCGTTTTCATTGCGCTCGCAGGTTGGCGGTGGCATGTGTTCTCAGAGTGCTTTTTTTTTATTAGTGTAGAACTTGAACCGATTTCTTGCTTTTTTTGTGTTATTATAGAAAATGCATTCTTTTCATACAAAATAAGTATAATGTGTATTTAACAAAAACACAAACAATCATGAGGGGCATAAAAATTTTTAGGGGGCTGAGGATGCCCTAAAAGGGACCGAACCCCGGCACGCACCTAACTTTTCAGTATATATTTCGATCGGCATTCAGCGGTGTTCATACAGCCGTGCAGAGGCGAGCGACGTCTTCGCTGGTTTCGACCAGACAAAATCGTCGGATCGTCACGTTTGGCACAACAGATCAATGCACGCGTAGCGGGGAAGCGTTTTCGTCCTAGGGTAAAGTTTTTGGAAGTTGCCTGAAGAGGAAGTTGTAGGTATTACTTTAAGAAATTTTATTGCTTGTTTACAAGCCGGATTTTATTCACAGTGGATAGTACCGAGGCCGTCGAGATAGAGACACAGTGGATAGTACCGAGGCCGTCGAGATAGAGATCTTCTTGATGGTCTCGACAGCACTCAGTAACTGAATGTTTTGTACTAACTTTTACATATTCTTGTAGTTTGTATATAGAATCTTTAGACGCACGTTTCATTTCCAGGGGCCTGGAGACAGAGGAATTTCATACTTTTGACATTGCGGTTACAATCGCTGCCATTTAAAGTAATTTTTTTTAGGATATGCGGAATCGTTACATACCACAGAAGTGAACAGATAACAGGGAAAACTGGACAGCAAGTTGCTTTAAAATTTGAATTGCTCGAAAGCTGCGAAGAAGATTCACCTAGACGCGTCCTCTACAGAACTCGCTCCTTAGGCAACTTTTCCGCCGAGTCTAGTGGAGCATTTGTTGGTGAAATGACAATTTTTGCTTCTCTTCTGCTTTGGGTTAACCGAACTGGAAAAGAAGTAGCAGATTGACAAAGACAATCATAAAGCGTCGTTTATAATTATGTTTCCCCTAAACGGTGCTTTCACGTAAGGTGTCAAAGAAAATGTTACAGGAGAGACCACGTTATGTCGCATGGCATTGACGGAGCACGTTGTTGTTATATGCTATATTATTTGGCATAACTGAAAGGGCACCACGGACACTTGCAATAAATTCAATAACAAATGATTTGCAAGCAATGGCCGTGCAGCCTTCAAACAAGGGCAGGAACGCGACCAATGAATATATCCTCGCACTCCTGCTCATGTTTACACGCTCTACTCACAGTCTTTAGGACCGGCGCTTGGCACCTCATTCGTCATTGGCTTTGCCGTACGGGTCCGTGCCACTGTTCCTGTTATTATTATCTTGTTCTGCTTAGTCATGCGCTGTCAGTAGGGTGAAAACGCTGCCGGAATAGTATTTAGTTCACCTGAGATCAGGGCTTAATTTGGCTCATCCCAGTCTCACATCTGTGCCTAGAAAATAGGTTAATCAGTTACTCAAGGTGAACTGAAGCTATCCTAACGTAGTCTTGGGTGTCATTGACTGAATTGACGTATTTTCAATCAAATAAACCTAACGTAAACTGACAGTAACGCATACTTTGAGACAGGGTACATGTCATACCAGAACCATAGAAAGTTTAGTCATGAACACGATATATTTCATTAGTTATGAAACGTTTTAAGCTAAGAGAGAAAGATGACTGGAAACTGACAGCAATCATGGTAACAATGAGTTCAAAGAGTCGTTCTACGGCCAGAAAGTCCAAACAGGCCCCGTATTAGAGTGTGGGCTTCTGTCTCCTCCCAATCGCCCAGGCTTTAAACACGCACGCACTGTGTACCTTGGCGACTATTCTGTGTACGTGCATCGCTGTGCGTGCGTGCTTGCATGCGTTCAAGTCCGTCTCCTATGTCTCACTGCTACAAGTCGATGCATCGCAGATTAGGTTAGGTTACGTCACGTTAGGTTTGGCTAGGTAGTGCTTATAGTAGTGCTTTTGGTGGTGGGACGCGGTAAGAAAGCTTACTTGAACGCACACACAGCGATGCACGTACACAGCGCGTGCGTGTTTGGTGCCAGTGCGTCCCAATCTAGGGCAACTGGGCCATGCTCTCCGACTAAGCAAACAGGCGCACTTAGGACTAGAAGAGCAAGAATCAAAAATGTGCTACCATAGAGCTGGCGCATTAGTGGCCTTCGGAGGCAATATAAGGTTAAGATGTCGCTAGTGGTGTTGCAGAGTCAGAGCGCTGATGCTGAACCCCAGATTTGCAATAGGGTTCAAGTCTGGTGGATATGCCGGCCACTTCATCAAACGATGCTCCCAGAAGCCTAATTGCTGTGGGATTTTCGCTGTCTTAGCTGAATAGGAGATTGCCGGACCATCAGCGTTCTTGTCAATTATACTCTAGTTATCGATTTTACAACTGTGACGTAAAATTGTTCCTAAAAGGAAGACACCCAGCATCAAATATTAGCTCAGTTTCGTATGAAACTTTCTAAGGGCTAATCACATGAAAAATCTGTCTTCAAACAGTCTAATTTCCATTATATTCGAAGTTTGTTATGAACAGTAGTCATAAATACTTGAAACACATTTACGTTTCTACCAACAGTATATTCCTGCACCAGGAGGCGATAACGGGTAAATTTTGAAATATTTTCCTCAATATATCGCTTAAACTGCCGAGTTCACACGCCATTCATATCAACGCGTATGGCCTGGCAAACGAACACGAGCTGTGCGTCAACTTTTTTTTTTTTGTCGCTGTGTACTCATAGAAGCGCTTCTCATTAAACTGAAGGACGATGTGCGTTGAGTTATGACATCGTTTCTTTATATTTTCAGGTCCCATAATCTTACAGCCTGCATTCAAGTAGATCAGCTCATTTCTAGAATATTCATAGCCTGATGGACCGATGGGAGAGGAATCATCACACTGTAATCTGCTGAAAAAAAAAAACAATGCGCCTTTCCTCTGCGTATAACATGTTCGTTTTTTTTACGCGTTCTGCAGAATAACAGTGATTCTCATCATTAAAGTGGCAACGGCAGAAGGTTTCATCAATTTGTTCATGACCTGATGACTTATATGGTTTGTTTACCAAATTTGTCTTATGCAGCGCGATAAGGAAACGGACGTACTTCCTCTTTCAAACTTGCGCTTCCGCCGCACCTCACCAACTGATTGAGTAGCCTCCACCAGTTTTTTTTTGAACAACGTGTCAATATGAATGAGGTGCGAACTCGCTTTAAGTAGTCCAGAATTTTGGTGGCAAATAGGGTTGATTACTTCCCATCGATCGTGTCAGACCCATTTTTCCACAGGCCTGTTCCACCCATGGGCAGACGGAGGAAGACGTGAGGTTGTACCCCACGCTGAGGGTAGAGCCCCTACCGAAGGAAGTAGGGCACGAGCAGCTACGTCGAAAGTTCGAACGCTTCGGAAGCATTGCTGACGTCATGATCCCCACGAATGTGGCGGGCGACACCCGTCGGTTCGCCTTCGTCAGGTGAGTGTGCAGCCGTCGGTTCGCCTTCGTCAGGTGAGAGTGCAGGCGTCGGTTCGCCTTCGTCAGGTGAGTGTGCAGGCGTCGGTTCGCCTTCGTCAGGTGAGTCTGCAGTTGTTGGTTCGCCTTCGTCAGGTGAGTGTGCAGGCGTCGGTTCGCCTTCGTCAGGTGAGAGTGCAGGCGACGGTTCGCCTTCGGCAGGTGAGTGTGCAGGCGACGGTTCGCCTTCGGCAGGTGAGTGTGCAGGCGACGGTTCACCTTCGTCAGGTGAGTGTACAGGCGACGGTTCGCCTTCGTCAGATGAGTGTGCAGGCGACGGTTCGCCTTCGTCAGGTGAGTGTGCAGGCGTCGGTTCGCCTTCGTCAGGTGAGTGTGCAGGCGACGGTTCGCCTTCGTCAGGTGAGTGTGCAGGCGACGGTTCGCCTTCGTCAGGTGAGTGTGCAGGCGACGGTTCGCCTTCGTTAGGTGAGTGTGCAGGCGACGGTTCGCCTTCGTCAGGCGAGTGTGCAGTTGCTGGTTCGCCTCCGCCAGGTGAGTCTGCAGCTGCTGGTTCGCCTTCGTCAGGTGAGTGTGCTGGCGACGGTTCGCCTTCGTCAGGTGAGTGTGCAGGCGACGGTTCGCCTTCGTCAGATGAGTGCGCAGGCGACGGTTCGCCTTCGTCAGGTGAGTGTGCAGGTGACGGTTCGCCTTCGTCAGGTGACTGTGCAGGCGTCGGTTCGCCTTCGTCAGGTGAGTATGCAGGCGACGGTTTGCCTTCGTCAGGTGAGTGTGCAGGCGACGGTTCGCCTTCGTCAGGTGAGTGTGTAGGCGACGGTTCGCCTTCGTCAGGTGAGTGTGCAGGCGACGGTTCGCCTTCCCACACTGAGCTTGCACTTTACCGAGAGGCGGGTTTCTGATGAACATTGTCTTGCCTTCGAACTATTTACGAAGCAAACTTGAAATACCCAAGATAACGCGAAGCGGATGATAGATCCTTAAGCATTTGCTAGGCAGCTCAAGTATCCTGCACATAAGGACATCGGTGCGTAGGCAAACAATTTCAATAAGCAATGCCAGTGGTTATAGACACAGCCGATCTCCTCAGATTCTCAACCCAGAGATGTTCACAGTCCCAGAGTCCTAAATGTGGATACACACTTCAGTCATTTTGTCTCAGTACGCTCAACTCCATTTACTTTACGTTGCTACCTGTCCTTTTTGTAGTGCCCCTTCGTACTATTTCGCATCCCAGTTCAGTGTTCGGTCTTTTTTGTAGTGTATTTGCGTACTACTTCGCATCCCAGTGCAGTGTTCGGTCTTTTTTGTAGTGTATTTGCGTACTATTTCGCATCCCAGTTCAGTGTTCGGTCTTTTTTGTAGTGTATTTGCGTACTATTTCGCATCCCAGTTCAGTGTTCGGTCTTTTTTGTAGTGTATTT
>LQNS02278129.1:7938149-7960905 GCA_001587735.2 Parhyale hawaiensis | reverse complement strand
GGTTTCATCTAGAGCTTACTGACGAGTAATAGAGTATTTATAAGTGTACTGGGAAGGTGTGCTGCTTCTTATTTTTTTATTATTTACGATATTGTGCAAAAGGGCCAAACATTACCTGAGGGCCGGAGTTTGTTGCCTCTACCCTACTCATTTAACCATTTAACTCGGGGAAATGCACCTAAAGGCGTCTTTTTGTGACCAGCACGCGGATGATTTCCCCTCATCGCGCATGATTCGTGCGTTTTTGTGACCGCATTTTGACGTGATTCTGATAGCAATCAACCGTGATCAGCGTGATTTCCTCCGCAGGCTAATCATGCGTGTTCAAAGAGTGATTCCAGCCGTTGGACAAGTAAAAATTCAAAATTTGAATTGCAAAGTTGTGATGTTTTCTTAAATTTATGGATAAATTGAATGATGTTATGATGATTTTTTGTAATATAGACTTCCAGAATTGTAGTTTGCTTACTTTTATGCCTGTGTATGTTCAAAATGCTTTAAATACTGCTAGTTGAATTATGCATTGGCTTTAATATGAATAAAAACTCATAAGAAATCTATTCCCAACAATTTTAATAAAAATATGATATAAATATAATTTTATTTCATTGACATGGCGGCTCTGGTTTGTTTACAAAATCGTTGACCGTTCTTGTGCTCTTCAGTGATTACGATGATCATGATCATTGTGATTCTGATTACGAGCGTGGCCACAAAAAGACGCCTTAAGAAACCTCGTGTGGTTCACTTTTAGCCTGGTTAGTCCTATGGAACGCTCCCTTCCGTGCCTACTCTTTCCTTCTGTAACTGCAGTCTCACCCTCTTGTGCGCTTCCTTTCCATTGCTCTCGTGCCTCTGCCGATCATTCTCAGTTCTCTAGACATGCTTCTTTACCCGACATGCTGGTGCCTATGCGTGTTGGTGCGAAGTGTCAGCGCCTATGCATGAGGTCTATCCTGGCGGTGGTATTACCCTCCTGCCGTTCCCACTTCCGTCTGTGTGTTCCCCCGATCCGAATATTCTAGTGCTTTTCTATCTTTGGGCCACCGTCAGTGATGCTTGCGGATCCAAATCTGATGGGTGCGAGCATTCCGTTGTAATTAGGTTTAGGTCATAGTGCAGATAATAAAAGAAACACAGCTATAACTAATACTGCTCAGGTTTTTAAATATAGCGAACTCTCCCTTCATTTCACTCATTATTATTATTCTTAATTTTATTATTATGATTATTATAATTGTTGTGGATTTCAAGTTCCGTGTCAAGCTCCGGTGCATTCTTGTACAGAGCCCTAGGAAGGGCAGGACCTGGTTAGTTTGGTTTGGCGCATTGCAACTGGGGAGCCGCTGCATTGGTGGACCTTTTCGGTTAGTTAGGTTTGTTATCTGGGGTGTGCGGGCTCGCGCTTTGAAGCACTCCATATGTCCATTTCTCTTAATTAGGTTCTTTGTGTGTTCTTTCCTGCTTGTCTCCGTTTAATTATCTGTACCCGTGTTCCCAATCCGTGCTCAGTTATAGGGATATTTTACATTGCTTTCAAGGGTTGCTTTACATGAGCTGAACTCGAGTGTCTTGCTGTAGGGATGGTGGCAGTTTGTTAGCGGGTATCAGTTGTAAAGTTTAGAGGGTCGATCTTCCATGCGGGCCCTGTAGGGTTGAGTTAGTTAGGTTCACCCATTCTGTGATTTGGAGGTGGCGCCCTGGGGGTACGAAAGAGGTCCCGGCCTTTGGCTAGGTTTCTCTGTCCGTGTCTTCTCTGATTCCTACTTTCCCATGCTCCTACTGATGATTCTTTACAGTTTCTTTTCTTCTTTGTTCTGGTCTTCCTCTTCTTTCTTTTTTTCTGTTCCCGTGTATGCGGGTGTTCAGCGTCCTCACCGTCGTGTCACTAGTCCCTTTCCTAAATGAAATTCTCTTGTCGAGTTTGGGGCTACTGCAGTCTCTTCACCCACTTGCCCCATATTCTGTACGGGTGTCCCTTCCAACCGCCCCCCCCCCCTGCTCGTTGGGAGTAGCGTGCGGTACGGAGAGTGGGTGCTCTCGGGTTGCTGCTATGGTTAAATTGTTACTTGTCTTGTTGCCAATTAGTGAGTGCTACCCATAGGTCCTGTACTGCTTTTGCTTGCCGCTTCGTATATCACATATTTTTTGCTTTTTATCTCGGGGGTATATACGCGTTTTCTATTCATTTTGATCAGTTTTAATGGGTGCTTTTTGTCGCCAGGTGGGTGGGCGCTCATTTGAGCTGCCGAGTAAAAGGCTATGGCACTGCTACTCCACCTTTGTCTTCTACCACGAGTCAAACCCTACAATCATTGTCTTCTTTAATGACGTGACACTGTCGTTGCGACTGGGGTGCCTCTTCACGGATTCAGTGGAGCAGTGCTCGAAGTCGTATTGTACAGTGCCTAATGTTGCAGTTTAGTGGGGGTGCTTCCTGTGCTCTAGGAGTTGTTCTAACCTCTGTGTTACTGGAATAAACTAGAGCATTGTGAGAGCGCATACCTCCGCCAAGCGAGGAAACGGCAGCAAAAAAATTAAATTGGCTCTAAAACCGCAATTTTCTTTGTATAAACTCCAAAATCTAATCATTGGTGCCTTTTGATAGTAATAACAGCTTGTGTAATTTTATTGAAGATCCGTTCATAACTTTTTGAGTTATACTGCTTACAAACGTTAAGACAAACATGAGTCAAACATACAAACGAACAAACCGATCTGCACCAAAATTAAATCATTTATGTCTTTCAACATTACTAATAACCCCTATAAACATCATAAAGATCCATTCATTATTTTTTGAGTTATTGTGCTAACATGCATAAAATTAAAAACAGTGACAAACCAACGAACAAACAACGGATCATTAGCAAAATTTGGTCATTTACTCTTTGTTATATACCTAACAACTCATGTTAATTTCATAAAAATCCGTCCATAACTTATTGAGTTATGGCATTGAGAAAAATGAGGCAGACAAACAAACGGATGGACATATCTTCACCACAAGTTAATCATCTGTTCCTCCTAACGTACCTAACAATCCCTGTAAATTTCGTCCAAATCGGTTAATCATTTTTTGAGTTTTCTTGGTGACAGACAGAAAAACACGATGAAAACCTATCCTTCTTGGCGGAGGTAATTATGGCTTTTTCACGGCTCATACTTCACCTTTCGCAGCTGCTGTGCAGTCGCCCGGGGGCACTATCGTCGTTCACGACGATTGCGCGTTCAAGTAAGCTTTACTGCGCGCGTAATCACTAAAATAAACACTACCTAGGCTAACCTAACCTTTCTACCGTTACCTAACCTAAATTAATCAGCGATACAGCGAGCAGCGCGGCGCACCGACTTCAACGCCGCTCACACGCATACGATCTGCGTACACAAACACGCACACAATTTGTCGCGAACGACGATAGCGCCGCCCGGTGACCCCGAGGTTTTAGGGTCTGAAGATAATAATAGTGATTGTTGTACGCTGTCCCACAACAACATGACCTAACCTTACCTAACCTAACCCAGAACTACCTTACATAACCTAATCTAACGTAACCTAAGATATTGGGGTGCCAGTTGTACGAGTGGATACACTGGGGTGACTATTGTACCATGCAGGCGGGATATGTTGGGGTGCCAATTGTGCAGGAGATCCGGATATCGTATATAGGTCCAATGATTTGTTGCTTCGCGAAAACTGTTTTTATCGACCACCGAATTAAGGTTGGAAGAATAACCGATGCAACAGAATAATTTGAAGGAAGAAACTAAGAATCATGATGCATGGGAGTGCTAATGGAAGCTTCAGATACAGGATCTTCAGTGTTGCGATTTCAACTTTGGCAATGCAAGAGAAGTGCATTCAAGTATAAGGTCGCTCTATATTTTTATATTATTCCAGCGCCAGGAGAAGCTATCCATATCTTCATTATTTTAATTTCAACTCGCTGATTAAGATACGTTTGCCATCATCTGCAACTTGTACTAATTGCCGAATATCTGTTTTGTTAAATCGTGACAGAAAATTGACAAACAGACAGATAAATACACATCGGTCTTTATTATATTGTAGATTTTAGTATTGTCTCGCTCTTTCGGAATCTACGACGATCAACAGCGATATAAGATGAGGGATTTACTCGGCTTGCAGCCGGAACCGAAACGTTGTCCGCAGTGGAAGAGATGAAAAAACTAAAAGAGATAAAGACAGAAGAAAGAAGCGCCTGTGCGGACGGTCCCTTGCGTGGCCCTCCGCGTGGGCGAAGGTAAGAGCCCCGCCGACTAGGTCGGTCACCTCTATCGGCAGCCAACCACGCGGGACAGACAAGGAAATATAGAGAACATAACATAACAAAACTTACCTCGTCAGCAGAACGGTGACGCAAGGGATGTGCTGATCAGCAAGACTAGCAAATTCATAATTGCTGGTCAATGGTGGGCAGAACAATCATTGCAATTTATAACACCAAATGTTGTAAATAAACAGAGCAGTACTGTTCTTGTCTATTACCGTAGACTTTAGGTGATGAACGTGCTTTGCCTTTTTTCCCCCCAGTAAGTGCATTCTTAGCATCACCATTACCAGTCACTTTTGTTTAAGGTAGCTATGTAAATTTAAAATGGTCTTGGTGCAGTATTGAATAGGTGAGGCTAGGTTCGAACTTGCTTCAGTAGGTACCTCAGCGTATAAAAGCATTGTCAACTTCACCGTACCCCAACTAGGGTACCCACACTCACTAGTTCATGCTACAGATATAGGCCGACAGGCCCCGGGAAGTATAGGGCTGCAGTCGACCTCATTTCTGCACCCCCGACCCTCCTCATTTCTGGCAAAGGGCGGTACCCCCGCAGCGGCACACAGACCGTATGCAGACTGAACAAGTCCAGTCAATTATTAACATAAACTTTGTTTAACCTCTGTAGCCGCAACTCAGGCGTTCCAACAGAGATTAGTGTGTAGTATTTAAATACCACATAATTTGTCGCGTGGCCTACGTGCGCTACTACTGGCAGGAAACAAGGCGTAAAGCTTAGTAGGAGACACTCAAGTGGTCGGCCTCTTTCACGGCCTTCCACACGAGAGAGATGAGAGAAGTCCCGCGGACTAGGTACGCTATCTCTATCGACAGCCCACCTCGCGGAACAGAAAAGGAAATAGCTACAGAGAACCTACCTATCTTTACAAGACTAACCTCGTCAGCAGGAACTGCGGCCAGATACAACATCTCTCACGGAAAAGGTACTCTGGTTTGCCCCTGGGGTCGTAAGGCCCACATATATTATGCCATGGATAGGGCCCGTCAGGGCACACGCCTAGTGCAGCAATGAACTTGTCTGCTTGGCAAAGAGGCTTGAACTCCTAACCATGAGCGTCATCATTATTATCCTATACCTGGTTTTCCACCGCACTTAACGTCACACGACGTGATCCATGCAGTGAAACTGAAACTCTGTTTACAACATCGCATCAGTGAATGAATGTCTTATCTTGGGGTCCCTGCCGGAAAGTCTTACTTGGCCGAGTGCGTTTCTACTGGCGAGAAAAAAAAAGGCACAATAATTATCATATTGTGGGATCTCCCGCCATATTAGATACCAAGACTATATAACAGCGATTCAGTTCTGTGTGGTATAGTTTAGAATTGGAGTCGAGCTCATAGTAGTTCTAGTAGAACAATCGCGGCCACGTGCACCATGTCTGGCAGGAAATGAAGGCGAGCATCTTCAATTCCACACGGCTCGGCCGAACGAAATCGCTCAGCCGTGCGGCGCAGGAAAGTAGACGAAAAACGAAATGAGAAGAAGACAGAAGAAAGCAAAACACTCGTGTGAGGGGCCCCTTCCGCGGCCCCCAGCACGGGAGCAGATAGTCCCATGGGATGGGTCGCTTACCCACATTTAGCGGCCCACCTCGCGGAACAGAAGGGGAAATATAGTGAACCTACCTAACTTAAAACTAACCTTCTCAGCAGGAACTGCGGCCAGCTGCTGCATCACCTGCGGAGAAGGCACTCGGGACCCTAGGATGCGTGAGGCCCATAGCCTATAGGTTGTGGCAGGGAAAGTCCGTCAGAATGTACCTCTGAGGGCACCTCGAGCGTCGATATCAGGTCCCTTAGCCAGCTACTACTGCACATACACAATACAGGTGAATCTGTGACGGAGGTACGGATGCGGGTGCTCAAACCAGCCGTTATTGGTGACTGAAGCCTGTAAATATAACTGCTTCAGTCTCCTACCTATCTGAAGTCGCATAAGATTAACGCGCATGGGTACAACAAGTCGAGAATAAACAGAAGCAAGTATCATCAGCAGGGGTATGAAAATGGAAGGAAGCTAAGTGGACACGAAAGACAGACGTCCTGAATGCATAGTTTAGACTCGGGTGACCCTCTGGGTTCGCTAAGGGCGCTGCTCCCCATAACATAGTGTAGCGAATCTCACCCTATGACTCGTCCTACGCCTCCCTGCGGACGGTGACCGAGACTAGAACGTGCTAGGCGTGCGCTCCGACAGAGACTCTAAACTAGGGATTCTTGGCTAGGTAAATGACTGCACATCGTTAGTTAATTAATAGGTATTATTTTAAAAGCAGAAGAACTTATATAAAAGCAATAAAGTTGCACATGGCGTAAGCTAAAAGGCGACATGCATTGAGTATTAAAAGCGCGTCGTGACAGGAAACAAAATAATAAAATTACTTTGACAAAATTCTAATGAATGCTCTTGTATCGGGGTAAGGCATTAATTAACGCCTTAGCTACAGATAGGCTGTAGATAACAAATAAAACTTATTGGATGACACGGTTCACAAGTATATACAGACACTGCATACAGTAGTTAGTACAGACTACCGCTACTCAAATTCTGATTAAAATTTGGTGGTAGTGAAAAATTGGAAACGTTAATTTTCATCAGCGTTCTCGACATCGTGGGCCATGAAGAAAGTAAGCTATAAAAAATATGTACAGCAGTGCTGAATGGCAACAGAAGAGAACGGCAGATCGACGAGAGGAAAAAATGAGGTACCGCATACAGACGGAAGATATCAATCATCCACAGTGTCAAGAGATTTTAGTAACCTAGATACGATACGCTCTGACAGCACGGAGGTTTATTAGCAGACATTTGCTGTCTCGGCAAGGACTGGTCCCGTCCCACCAATCACAGGCTCCCAGCTTCTGGTGCAACCAATCAGCGATTAGTCAGGCTACAGACTTGCCGGAACATTTCGCTTCCGATCTCAGCACAGTTGCTACCTCTTTGTATTAAGGCTCCATGCACCACACAGTGCAATAATATGCATAACTGTGGGTGCTATAATTTTCGAAAATTTTACTTCAGGATGTGGAGGGAAATTTGCTACTATGCCCTTCAGAGCAAAACGCGGAGGAAATAACTGATACCAACTAATATACATACATATAAATAACAACTACACATTAAATACATACATACTGTAGACATAGAGAAATAAATAAAAAAGGTGTATTGCAGTGAAGTTTCGTAATTACCGTATCGCATACATAATTAACGTAATAGCCAATTAATGGACATTTTATTTGGTATAAAAAATACATGGAGTTACGAAAGTGACAATGCAGTAAAGAATATAGTGGCGGGGTAAATATTATGATTATTAAGTATTTGAAGCCTCCGTTTCCACAACAAAGGCGATCTCACAGGGGAAGAAGGAAAGGATATTATAATAGTCTATATATGTATGTACGATACTCCTAGAAACGTGGAACAAATGGACGAAGGAGTTGTCACACAGGACCAACGTGCATGAGAACAACAAGTCGGGACAAGAAAGGAAGAACAAAACATCATCAGTATAAGTATGGAAATGGAAGAAAGCAAGATTGGGAAGGAAGATAGGGACCCCTAAGACCTAGCTAATGACTGAGGTAACCTACAGAGTCCCCTTGGGATCGCTGCTTTCCATACCATCGGATTAGCGAATCTAACTCCCTATGGCCCAGCCTACCAGCCTATGCCTCCGGGGGGCAGTGGTTAGGTTAAAGGATAAGTAATTGGTATTGGCAGTAAGCAACTACAGGATGATGGGCGTGATGCACAGTAATAGCCTCACTACAACCAAGTAGGCAACAAAATGGATGGATTCTTCCAGTGATATTTAGCAGTGATCAGCGTAGGCAGAGTACCTCTGTCGACTGTAATCCGTAGCGCAAACGTCTGGGGTCTCTGTGCTAAGTCGACAGAGGTCCTCTGCCGGAGGCCACCACTGCAAAAATAAACATCAGAGATGAAATACTATCGGGGGGGCAGTTTCTTCCAGATAATGCGACCCACTAAATTCTAAAAAATGCATAAAACAGAATTATGAACAATGCTTCAATTAAAACATTAAGCATGATTTGTATGTTGACAATACGTCCGAGCGTAAGTCCCGGCTGCTCTCTGGGAATGAGCCAGCTGGTCCGTCTACTGACAACTATCTAATCGAATACAACATTCATTATTACAACAGAAAGCTTTCATTTACTTCACGTATTATACAAAAGATGTGCTTTTATCTAAATATTCAAGTACATATTTAATTTTCGTCTCATATCGAAAATTACACAATACAAGGAATACGAAATTTATGACTGAACTGTTCATACGCCCACGATTAAGAAACTTTACTGCATTGGGCATATAAAGTGGATCTAACATGCAGTGTCCAGCATTCAACTTAAGAAACTTAAAGCTATCAACAGTTATATTAACGACCTAGATATTCTCACACTTCAAATAGAGTGATATTTTCCTAATGGCTGTGTCCCCAGGCAATATTTACTGCGGTGTTTTACAACCTTTGCGAAGAGATTATACAAAATACAATATCACAGTTGTCCATTACCCCACTGAACACATACGTACCCAGCCAAATCGCAGGTTTAATTTCCCGCAGTCACACGACGAACTGCGCAGGCCATCCATTGGTCCAACTACATGAATGGGTTTACGTTTTACGGCAGGGAATATTCTGATTTGTCACATCAAGGAAAATAAGAATTGAAAAATCTTCTAAAGTCACTCAGTTCTAGGACGATTTCTCTCCCGTTTGCCGATGTCCTACGCGAGGTGACCACCTTTACCCGCTACTTCGGGTCGAAGATCCTCAAAAAAAAAAAAAAACGTTAACGAGACAGGCACAGTATCAAGTCGATTGTAGACCATGCAAGAAAGAGAGCTCGCTTGAAATCATCCAGGTTTTGCGTGTCCTTGTCCAAGCCTTTACCTCAAAGATGGGCCTTAGTGAATAGTCCATTGGGTTGAGGTCGGACAAAGATGAGGGCCACAAAAAACTTGATCAGTAAGAAGGACAAATTGTTGACGCCCCAACCCTTGGGTCCGTGATGTGTGCAAGGCTCCATTTTGATGAAAGGTCCACACGTGGTTTTCAAAGTGCTGCTAAGCTTCTACAAGCATCGGAGCCATTATTGTCATCAAGTAACTCTAGGTGTTGATTTTTTTTATCGTGAAGAGAGCCACTTGCAGCTGCGGACCTGAGTTACTCTATTTCTAAAGCGTTTTCGGGCAGTAGTTACGCTAAAGGTCGTCACGTCAAGTAGGACAGCGGAAAGAGATCGACACAGACTTAAATGACGTAGAAGATTATTGAATTCTCATCTTCCTTAATTAAAATATTTCCGGTTGCAAAACATATTCCCCACCCGGTATTACCCTTGAGTTGGGGAAACACTGGCGTAATTTACTTCAGATTAGGGGAACACTGGGGGAATTTTCCGGGGTTAGGAAACACTGATGCAGGCGGATGCAACACAGGAAAATAAATAACAGAACATCGATGGGTGGAGAGGTAAAGGGACAAGGGTATTGCATCGCCCATTCGCGCCACTTGTAATAATTATCAGCCTTCACGCAACCAGTCGCCAACTTAGAGCAGCGTTCTCGTGTAGTGGTTTCTGTCCATGTTAGTACCGTTGAATATTCTAGAATTACAGCCATCAGTTGGCAAGAAGAAATATCCCGCTTGAACCTCCACTAGTTAGTATCGCCCGACAGTAGATTATTAAAATTCTGCCAAACGCAACACTTGACTTATTTTCAAGTATTACACATACGTAAGCACCCAACGAAGACCAACTAGAATAAAAGATCACAAAAAGAATGAACAACAAAACGGGCATTAGACGAGCCGCCACTGGTCCCGGTGAGAATATGTGCTAGGTTAAAATATCTTAGGATAGACGCAGTTCAATGAAATGGTGCCTAATTCAACCAAGAGGCACACTGTTTTATCGGAATCACAAACAGACCATATACTATACCGGCATTGTCAACACTTTACGCCGTGGACACAGCGGCGCTACACTTGCACCTGTTTTATAACATGAGAAACTCTACATGATGTGCAAAACCACACGCAGCAACAATCCATACCGTAATGATTTGCTAAGTGTGTCTGTCTACCTTACATACACAAGCGTGCAAGTGCGCCAGAATTATTGAGAGCTTATGAGCAAAAATCATTACTATTGTGAGGGGTTTTTCCATTGTATCAGATAGGAAGACTACATAGCAGTGATCCAAATTCGAATAGTATAGTTTATAAGTAGAGTCGAACTGAAGAGAGTTCTCTTAGAATAATTTTGGTCAGGTGCACCATTTATGGAAGGAAATATGGCGCAAAGCATCTCGAACCCTACACGGATCGGCCCAACAAATTCGCTCAGCCATGCGACACAGAACAAGGGATGAAAAACGAAACGAGAAGAAAGAAACACCTGTGAGGAGGGTCCCTTCCGTGTTTCCTTCCCACACAGGGGCAGATAGGAGTCCCATAGGATGGGTCGCTGACCATTCTGCGGCGACCCACCTCATGGAACAGGAGGGGAAGTATAGAGAACATATTTAACTTTACAAAACTAATATCGGCCAGCTGCAACATCTACTGCGGAAAAAGCATTCGGGTTTGCCGCAGGGTGAGTGATGCCCATGTCGTCAGCAGCAAACTTCTCAGCATTAATATTGACCGAAGATTGCGTATGCGCTCCAGCGGTATGGACGTCGCCGTACGGTTTTGGGAACGGTCTACAAATCGTGCAGTTGAGCTCCACACATGCCCTTGCGGTGGTGTGGACAGGGCTTGACACTGGAGGCTGTTGAGCGACGAACGCGTCAGTTGAGCCGGAGTTTCATGCCGGCCTCTGAATTAGCGAGGAACTTTACCTCGCAGTCTACAGTTCATTAGGGAAACTCCTAGGGTTGAATTTTTTTTTTTGTTCAATTCGAAAACTTTGAACCAGTGCATGATGCTCGTCTAGAGGTGTTGCACTTACGGCTGCAGCCCGACGACTGCACTGGAATACGACGGCAATGTTTTCTATAGACTATCACGGTCACCATTTTGAACGAAGCTATGAAACGGACCCCGCAAAGGAAAGTAGCTCACAAACAAGGAATAAATATTATAAATGTCACCCTAGATTTTACAAATATTTGCTCAAGAAAAAAAATAAAACTGATAAAAATTCAAAAGCTTTCTGGCGTTGAGTGCAAGCGAAAACCCGATAAACAATCGGGCATGAAGCTAGAAAGTTCCCACGGAGAAGAAAAACGAAGAAAAGAACGACAAGTAAGCGAATAGATGAAAGAAAAGGGCATGTATATAATTCTTTGAGTACCTATAAACCGGAATTTGAACAACTCGTCAGTGAAAACAAATCGGGCCATCATTTTGCGAAAACGGTCCAACGGTCGATGACGATAAAAAAGCGAAATCTTAGAGAGAAAGCGTTCACTGAAGAGGCCGGTAACTTCGACGATCTAGAATTAGAAGGTAGATCAGGGAGTTCCCCATACATGTATACGAGGGGAAATGTCTTCGATAGCTTGAAGCATTTCCCCTAAAGTACAATTGGCAACAATTATGCATCTTCAAGACAGCGGTAGGTACTCTGTGGAGTACAAGGCACCGTCCTAGGACTTCTACTAATTATTTCCAACATGAACGAGCTTTCTTCAGTAGCTGGTAACATACGAATATGAGTGGTTGCACCAGCAGTGGAAAACGCGCACATAGTTTAACTAGATAAGGCAAATATAATCCAATGGGCGATCAAGAATAACACTATAAAATGAATAAAGTTCGAGCTCCTTTGTGTAGATCTAGAAATCATACGCCACTTCGATGCCATCAACATCTACAACTACTGATGAGCATAAACCTGCAGAGCGAGTTTTAAAAAAGTTTGGCGTGAGAACGCAAAACAATGTTACCTTTCCAGAGATTGTAACCTATTACAGCAGGGAAAAAATGGAACGATGGAGTTGTATGAACTGCCTCACGTCGCGTACAAGTGATGCTCATTTTATGGGAACAAGTAATACAGCTAGGATGGAATACTACTCCCCACTTTGGAAGCAAAATAGACAAAAAAACTGAGACAATAGGAAACTATTCACATAATAGGCTGCTAAAATTCGACTATCACCAAAGTTTGGCCCGTCTCCATTTGAATTAACATAGATAACGAATCTCTGAACGTTCTACTACCATTTGTGTAAGGAGGAAACTTCTACAACACCTTACTGTGAATATGAATTGATAGAGTGCTACCAAACAATTGGAAAGCTTAGTAAGGAACGCATGCCACCTGACGTGGTGGCAAAATACTGGCGACAAATATTACAGTAATCTCATCGTGCGGGGAGCACAGACGTGGAAGTTATGGGATGCAAAAATTTGCTGGACTCTTTCTGAAGTTACCTTGAGAGTCTTCGGAAGAAGTCCAGGTGACGTTTCTCACATCACCTCACGTGTGTGGAGTCACTCTGCTTCGTGTCTTCTGTGGTGCCGCAGTTTGCAACCAAAGAAGTAAAATGCCTGACAGAACAATGATCAGTGGATATGTGCACCATGGAAACCATTCGATGCTGAGTTGCTCCTTCGGTGTAAGGTGTAAATTGAAAAAGAAAATCAGCATCATGACTCCGCACACGCAAGGTGGCGTGAGAAACGTCTCCTGGAACTCGTCCGAGAAAACTCATGATTCTTTAGGTGCTATTGTTGGAAATGAGCCAAACATTTTTCTTTTCGATGCAGTTTGCCCCGTATGGAAGCAGAACTAGAAAGAGTGGATACGTTATTTTCTTGAGGTTAGTTATTATTTTTTTCAGGTTTTCCCCCACACAAGCGTGCTTGCAACGGCGTTAAGTCGGCAGGAGCAGGAACCAGCCAACCTGCTCCGACGGTTGTAGGAGTGGGTATGGCAATAATCCACAGCCAGCAACATCCCTTATATAATCTTCCGTAAGTGGCTGGCGTCACCTTGCAGCCGTTGGAGAGAACTTTTTACCGGGTATTCCTTTTCCCACGTCTGGAGAGACTGGCTGTTAAACACATTGAATACTGTTGGGTTTTAACTGCAGCTTGCGATGCAAGGTACCCTAACAGACCAGGATCGAACAGATTATTATTATCAGGGCTTTCCCGCCGTATTCGATACAGGGACGATATAACAGCGATTTATTCATTCGCCATTGATGGCGTTAGTATTCAAGGAATAGTCAAAGTATTAAATACAGAATTGCAAGGTTAAACAGTGTCTTTCGATATTGTGGCAGAATCGAACTGCTTATCAGAGCAAAAGTAAGCCGAACATAGTAGCAAAAAAAAGGCAGTCGATACAAATTTTCAATTACTGAACTATGGTTAGTATTTTGGGCGGGAACTTCACGTTTGCAGAGCAGGCCACGAAAAGGTGATAAATTAAAGTCATTGCTGCAACAGACAGGGCTCCTCGACGACTGGAGGATGCCTGGACTCAGTGTGTCGCTTGAGGTCGCTCCTGGTGGCATAGGCACTCTCACATTCACTGCACTGGAAGCGCTTCAGTTCAGTATGCTTGCGAGCAATGTGCAGGGTGAGCTTATCTCTTCTGACGGTAGCATAAGCGCAGTCACTGCATTTGTAAGGTTTCCTGTCAGAATGTTTGCGAGAGATGTGAACGCCAAGAGCACTCTTTACGGCACAAGTAAAATCACATTCAGCGCACTGAAACGGCTTCTCGTTCGAGTGCATGCGAGCAATGTGACTAGTGAGTTCCGTCTTTGCAACGCTGGCATAATCACACTCGCTGCACTGGTACGGTTTCTCTTCTGAATGTTTGCGAGCGAAATGCATCTTGAGAGCACCCAGGGTCACAGCAGTAAAATCACATTCATCGCATTTCCTCTTTTTCTCCACTGAATGTACTTTAGCAACATGCGCGTTGAGATCAATCTTGGTGGCACCAGCATAATCACAATTGCTACACAGGAAAGGTTTCATCCCAGAATGTCTGCGAGCAATATGGTTACGGAGGTCACTCATGGCAACACAAGCATAGTCGCATTCAACGCACTGATAAGGTTTCTGCATAGAATGCTTACGAGTATAGTGATTGGTGAGCTCAAGCTTCGCGAAACAAGCATACTCACATAGGCTACACTGGAAAGGTTTCTCATTGGAATGTTTGCGAGCAGTGTGCGTTTTGAGGTCAGTCTTGGTAACACCGGCATAGTCACATTCGCTACACTGATGAGGAGTCACTCTGACATGCTTGCGATCATAGTGAATTCTAAGCTTGCTCTTCTCAATAAAAGCCTGATCACATTCTGTGCACTTGTGTAGTCTCTCTCCTGAATGTTTGTGGGCAAAATGAACGGTGAGGTAGTGTTTTGAAACACAAGCAAAATCGCATTCAGTGCACTGGTAAGGTTTTTCTTCTGAGTGTTTGTGAGCAATGTGACTGTTGAGGTCATTCTTTGTAACGCAAGCATAATCACACTGACTGCATTTGACTGGTTTCTCTCCTGAATGCTTGCGAACCATATGAATGCTGAGCTCCCCCTTAGCAAAACAAGCATAGTCACATTCACTGCACTGGAACGGCCTCTCCCCTGAATGTTTGCGAAGAAAATGACTAGTGAGTGCACTCTTGTGAATGGTAGTAAAATCACATTCAGTGCATTCATGTAATTTCTTTTCTGCGTGTTTGCGAGCTACATGAGAGCGAAGCTTACTCTGTTGAATACACGCAAAATCACACTCACTGCATTTGTATGGTTTTTCCTGGGAATGTTTGTGAGAAACATGAACGCCAAGTTCATTTTTTGTAACGGCAGCGTAATCACATTCCTGGCATTTGAATGGCTTCACACCAATATGAATTCGTTCAAAATGTCGCATCAACCTGGTCTTGTCCGGAGAAACATAATCGCATCCTTTGCACTTGAAGGGCCGCTCTTCTGCATGCTTTCTCCAGAAATGACGCTTGAGGTCATACTCGCCCTTAGCGACATAGTCACACACATAGCACTCATGAGGGGGCCTAGGAGAAGATGATGAGGACCCACTCGGCACCTGAAAGCTCAACAAAGAGTCAAGTGAGGCTGTAGCCGCTTCACTATGGGGCTCTACAGCAGACTCGGCGCCACCGAGAGTAGAAGGGACCTCTCCTCTCCCTGTGCCACTCCTCCCAGCCACCTGCAAGGAAATTCGCAGGTTTAAGAATTTTACTCGCCACTACAGTGCATACTCTTGACAAGTTAACGACCACTGCCCAGAGCGGCAAGAAGCTCATACCGGAAAAAAAGGTATTTTGGAGAGGAAGGGTCAGCCATGTTACGCCAGACATTTGTAGCCACATACAGCCGTCAAAATAAGCTTCTAGAACATGCCAGAGTCCTCGGCAAACTCTCATAGTACCGTTAGTACTCCTAGTGAAAGGTTGTGTGGGACACTCAAGCTCCGCGAGGTCTCTTTTTGTTTTTGGTCCTCGGTACGCCGAGACCAAAGATATAGCTATCACGTGAAATAGTTGCTCTGATCATTGGTCCAAAGGCTGCTGGTCATATAATCAAGGAATGAGTGAACTTCCAGGTGAAAGTGTGACATTGTTATTTTGAAGTGTGTTGTACATGCCAATGAACTGGGCAACTGACTCACGAGAAGAATTATTATTATATATTTTGTTTAACCTCCGTAGCCGCAACTCAAGCGTTTCAACAGAGACACTACTTGTGCAGTATTCAAATACCGCATATTGGGTAGGCGTGGTGGCCACGTGCGCTACCACGGGCAGGGAAACAAGGCGCGAAGTATAGTAGGAGACACTCAAGTGATCGACAGCTCACCTCACGGGACAGGAAGAGGTAAGTAGAGAACCTAACTAACTTTACAAAACTAACCTCGTCAGCAGGAACTGCGGCCAGATGCTACATCCCCTGCGGAGGAGGCACTCGGGACCCTTGGGTGCGTGATGCCCAAAGATATTGTGGCACTCACGAGAAAAATTCCTCCAGTTCGGCAAATTGAGAGCCAAAACATTAGAGCGCCAACACCTCGCCAAACAATAAGGGACCTCGTGGAGCGAAGCCTCACACACAAACTTTCACAAAGATCGCTTACCGAGGGTTCTGGCATGTCCCATAAACTTACCTTAGCGGCCATAGGTAAGTGGTTGCAAAGACCTTGCAAAACATCACTAACCCCAAAACACCATACTTTTTTCGCCATCAGCATGTGACCAGTTGGGGCAGTGGTGGCAAACATTTGACGAGTAACGTATAGTGAAGAAGCAAGAACGTACACCAAAAAATAAGGTACGGTAGCTAATGCATGTATTAATAGAGCCTTAATACCCAGAAATGCACATTCTACCCTAAGTAGTAGTAGTAGAAGTTTTACTAGCGCTTCAGTGGCACACTGCCTATATCGCTCCGAACTTTTCCTGTGTTTAACCACAGACCCGTGCGCCGACTAGGGCGCGTTTTAAATTTTTAATGATTTGTTCTCGGCTTTTCTGCCGGTAGGTCTCAAAGTGGTCAGTGCGCTACTGACAGGAAAAAGGCGCAAGTTGAGCATCTCCGACACCCCGAGCACGGCTGAACGCCTTCGCTCAGCTGCGCCGCACAGGAGAAGGAAACGAAATAGAAGAAGGTAGAAGTCTAGCGGGAATAGGTCAGCCACCTCGATCGGCAGCCCACCTCCCGAAACAGAAGGGGAAGTATTGAGAGCCTACCTAACTTTACAAAACCAACCTTCTCAGCACGAACTGCGGCCAGATGCTGCATTCCTTGCGGAGAAGGCACATGGCATTCTACCCTGAACTTTTGCACGAGATGCAGCATAGAATTCAATTCTCACGGAAGAAAGGTAAAAGGCACAGCTCGAACTTTTAAAATAGTAGAATTGATGTAATGGGATGTTAGACTAGCATTATTTCTAGCAGGACACGAGAAGATTTTAGGGATAATTAATACTTTTTCTTTTTAAAATGTGTGAAAGCGAAGCTGTGCATCTATAACGTACACTAGTGTGACCAAACGCAATTCTTTTAGTAATAGTATAAGATAATTTAAGTCTGCCATAATAAGTACAAAGCTTTTCTAAAAGAGGAACAGGAAGGGACATCGATACATGGAACTCATGAACGAAGGTGTTTCCATACAGGAACAACGCACATGGGAACAGCAAATTGAGAAAGAAGAGGAAGAAAGACAGGTGAATGTAAGATCAGTAGGAGTATGAAATCGCAAGAGAGTAACGTGGGCACGAAAGACAGACGTCCCGAAAACCTAGCTAATGGCTAAGGTAACCTACACAATCCCCCTAGGGGCACTGCTCCCCATAACGTAGGACAAGCGAACCTAACTATCCAGATCCTTTAGTCCATATCCCATCCTATGCCTTCCGAGGTGCACCAAAGAACTGGAACGGAAAATCAGTGGTGAAGATTGCAAATGCCCTCACACTGCCTCCATGTCGGGTGTTCTATCTTCGAGCAAGCAAAGAACTCTTTCTGTGCGGCGATGCAGCGTCAAGGGGATAATGCAATGGCTTATTCAGATATAGAGAGCGCCGGGAGGTGTTGGTGTCAACAGCCTTCTGTCTACGTCACCATAGCTCAGGCAATCTGTGGTAGACAACAACCGTGTATTTATCAGGACTCTTAAAAAATTTATCTGTAGCATAAACTAGAGCATGACCGACTTTTATTGGGATGTGAGACTTACTACATGAGACTAAACTAATAAAAAATTAGAATCATCTCCTCAATAGATTTACACACAGAAGGGAAAACTGAAAATTAAAGTCTTACCTGCCCCTCAACGGCCCAGTCCATAGGCTCTTCCTTCACATTTAAGCAGTCATCTTCAGTCAATTCCTGTTTCATTAGAAGGGCTTCTACAAGAGGGTCACCAGCAAGACTGTCACATGACGCTGTAAATAAAACAGTAGACTCCAGCAATTCATCAACTGAAACCAAGACTCAGCTTTGTGACGACCATGAGCAGCTCACAAGCGAGCTATCGAGTCTAGAAGAATTATACCAACTGAGTAACCGCAACCTTTGATAACAAGTGCACGAATCCAGTAATATGTACCTACGGTACTATGTATGTACAGGATCCGAAAAGAGTGCTATTCCCATGAGAATCATGAAAATGCCCCGAAGTATGTGAATGCAATACGCGGGAGAGTAACTACTCCTGTGGACAATTATACAAGTTTATAATTACAGTATGTACCTCTAAATATCACTGACCTATCATACTAAGTTTAAGTGGGTGCACGTAATCTCTCCCACCTCGTCGGTGAACACGGCCCACATTTGACTCCATCCAAAAAATTCTTATTTATTAGGGCAGAGTAGCAAATCATGTGGAGAATCTAGATCAGTTTTGTTCACTATTGACAGCACGAGCATCACGTATAAACATCACGTAGCTACTACATATATCTCTAATTCCGTGAAAAGCAGAGAAGTAATTAGATTTTTAACAACGTAGAACAATAAGATTACAAGATTTACCGGAATGAAAGCAGAAAAAATTTCAATCTAGAACACTGTCTTAAATTATTATAATTTTCAGTTTTTTCCTGCCGTATTCGACACGTGGACGATATAACAGCGATCTATTCATTCCCCAATATTGGCGCTAGTATTCAAGAAATAGTTGAAGCGATATGGTTGAAAGATTGAGCATTGTCTTTCCATGATGTGACAGGGTCGGTTGGTTCTTATGACTGGATTCAGGCCTTCAGTTATTCAAAGAAAGTACAGTAAGTCAATGCTGGAGGGTGAAGGGGCCTTGGAAGGCCGTTAGATTATCAGAGAACAAGTCCTTGATATTTTCAGCATGAGCGCTGAAGTGCTGTCGTCATTGGACGTCGAATTGAGGGCAAGCTACTACAAGAATGCGCTTGATAGTAAGGGGAACATTACAGTGTTGGCAATCTGATTGGGGATCGTCATTCATCAGATATGCTTGGGTTAAGTGGGAGTGACCCACGCGCAGTCTCGCCAGACGACTTCCCATTGTCTGTTGGTACTTAGGGCCCTATGAGAAATAAATATCGATGGTTGAATTTCTTTGAGTTTATTGTCTGTATCCTTGGTAGTCCATCCCGTCTCCCAAGCCTCTCGAACTAGTTTTTGTAGTAGCTACCTCTTGTAGTCAATGCGTGGGATTAGTGTGGGGTTTAGGAGCCCGTTAAAAGCAGTTTTTGCTGCTTGGTCAGCTAGTTCGTTTCCTGGGACTCCACAATGACCCAGCAGAAAGAAAATTTTTTGGATGCTAGTTGCGATCCGTCTTTGGATCTGTATAACAAGTGGATGAGTTCGGTTATACTGGGTGATGCTCTGTATTGCACTCTGAGAGTCAGTTACTATAACTACATTCAGATGTTGTAGCTGACCAGCATAAGGTAAGGCATTATAAATCGCATAAAGCCAGTCTTGAATGAATAAGAATATTCCAGACGGGCCGAGATCAATGACGAGGTGGGCCGACTGCACTGGGTCGAGATCAACTGCATGATGTCCAGGAATAGAAATGATATAAGTCACAAGGTAAAATTCATCTTTTGTAGTGTAATTTGTGACCATCCAGGGGCCGCGTTGTTATTTTATAACAGCAATTACCAATTGCTTCAACGAAATCCTGGTTCAATTATCTCTTTTTGGGGTTCTGATTTCAACGATATCTCTGTTTTTTTTTTTTTTCGTTGAGCTTCAAATCAAGTTATGCATGATGAGATCCAGGGAGGAAATAAAATCCACTATATATGCTACCAGTTAAAAGGTTCTGAACCTATCAAACTTACGTATGGCTCGGCAACGGTCCCCACAAACAGAAATTCCTTCGGTATTTTTGCGAGCCAATCCGCAACGATGTATGTAGCAGCAGCATCATTCTCCTAGGTTTACCACCGCACCCACAATAAAGTGTGATCCAAGCAGTGAGACGCGGTACGACTGCGCGCTGTGGGGCGAGAACACTACGGACAACTAAGTACTCAATGACCCATTGTTTGTCTCGAGTCGGCCACGTCACAGTTGAGTTACAGAAGATAGTTATGTCAGATCTAAGTGTTTGCGCTACGCCCTTCAAACCTTCAGAATTGTGACGTCACAATTGCATCACGCCATTGTGGAAATACCTAAGATTCCTCGCCGCAACAGGAGTGACGTCACAATTCTGAAGGTTTCAAGGGCGTAACTTAGACACTCAGATCTGACATAACCAATCTTCTGGAAATGAACTCTGGCCACGTGCCCTACTACTGGCAGGGACACAAGTCGCAAAATATCTCAAAGAGACGAAAAAAGATAAGGGCCGAACACAGAAGATAAACAATTGTGTGCACGGCTCCTTCTGTGGCCAATCGCACTGGAGAAATTAGGAGCCGCAAGCAATAGGTCGGCCACCTGGATCGGTGGTGGCCCCCCTCAAGGAGCAGCAGAGGAAGTATAGAGAAGTTACCTAACTTAAAAATTAACCTTCTCAGCAGAAGCTGCAGCCAGTTAAAACATCCCCCGCAGCAAAGTCACTCAGGAAACCTCATGGTGTGGGGTTCAAGATATTATGACAAGGATAGAGTTCGCCAGAAAACCCCCCTTGGAGGGAGAAAGGATGTCCTAAAAGCTTAGCTATGACAAAGGTAATCTATAAGGTCCCTGGAGGCGCTCGAAGCGTGAATCAGACTAGCCTATCCTAAAGGCTTGTGCCCCCCTAAGGAGGTAGGCTACTTATCCACACTCCCGCGTATGCGAGACGGTAAGGGAACTCTTTGGAAGCGGGGGAGGAATTTGAGCTTTTTCCAAAGAAGAAATGTTACCACAAACATTCCGGTTTACAGAAATAGGCTAAGCCTTCTCACCGATGCACATTATGCAGTTCACCAAAGCTCTGAACAAGCAAACTTGCTCAATCACCATCTAGTACAAGACTTTAAAAGCTAGTGGAACAAGATTTTCTAGGAGGGTCCACAGAGACGTTGAAAACTGATAACTTTGATTTCAGGTATTAATATCTATAAACGTCGCGGAGGTCTTACCATCGCCCAATGAGATTGAGTCAGCTGATTCTGTGCCAGCAATTGAGGGATCAGTAGCAGGTCTGTAATCAGCGTCAGTTGGTGATGCGGCTTGCTGGCGTGATGGTTCCACTCCAACCTCCACCTGCAAGTGAATCTATTAGTGGTTGATCTTGCTACATCATGGATACAAGCATCACTCCGTCTTATTATTTAATTATTATTATATTGTGGGTTTTCCCGCCGTATTAGAAACGAAGACTATATAACAGCGCTCGAATTTGTTATGATATAGTTTAGAAGTTTAGTCGAACTCAAATGAGTTCTATTAGAACAATCTTGGCAAGGTGCACCATGTCTGGCAGGAAATAAGGCGCGAGCATCTCCAACTCCACACGGCTCGGTCGAACGAAATCGTTTAGCCGTACAGCGCAGAGAAGGTAGACGAAAAACGAAAAGAGAAGAAGACAAGAAAGAGAACACTCGTGCGGGGGGTCCCTTCCGTGGCCCCCCACACGGGAGCAGATAGGAGTCTCATGGGATGGGTCGCTTAGCACCATTCGGCGGTCCACCTGGCGGAACAGAAGGGGAAATATAGAGAACCTACCTAACTCTACAAAACTAACCTTCTCAGCAGGAACTGCGGCCAGATGCTACATCCCCTTCGGAGAAGGCACTTGGGACCCTTGGGTGCGTGATGCCCAAACATATTGTGGCAGGGAAAGGGTCCGCCACAATATGCCCCTGAAGGTACTAATCCGTCTAATGGATAAGATTCTGTCAAGCATCAAACAAATGAGGCCAACAACACAAAGTCACCTACAATTGCTAAGCAAATGCTATAATAATAGCGTTCCAGACCGATGCACGAGCGTAGATTTAGCCTAGCTTGCATTCATTTGTCAAGTTCAAACTAGAGCATCATACACAGGTGAATGACAGGCGTTATTGAAGAATGGGTAACAGCAGCAATAATAGGCATGATAACCACCGCTTACATTATTATTATTACTATCACTCGATGCCCCAAAGAATTTGTAATGACCAGTCTTCATGCACACGCAAGCTTTCCGTCGGTAATACGCTGAAAATTAATATTTTTTGCCTGCAGTCGATATTGTTTCTAATAAATACTGAGCTCTGTATCCAGAATACTCGATGTTGCCTTACAACTCGGAAGTTTTTTCCTAAAAGGAAAAGTTGTTTTGCTCAAAGAAGAACCCAAATTGGAGAAAATTATTTGCTGCCAAGAAATCCTCGTGTTCTTTACCCGCCTTCTGACCGGTGAAAAATACTTTACCATTTGTTTCCATGATTATGCAGTTGATAGACCCATCTCGATCACACCCGTTTTGTCGAAAGTTTATGAGAGGTTGGTTGCGTCGAGATTGGGTTGCTTTCTGGAAAAGCAGG
>LQNS02278129.1:7849816-7860185 GCA_001587735.2 Parhyale hawaiensis | reverse complement strand
GTAGGTGTTTCACAGAGAAGCATCAGAATGCACGTAGGTGTTTCACAGAGAAGCACCAGGATGCACGTAGGTGTTTCACAGAGAAGCATCAGAATGCACGTAGGTGTTTCACAGAGAAGCATCAGAATGCACGTAGGTGTTTCACAGAAAAGCATCAGGATGCACGCAGGTGTTTCACAGAGAAGCATCATAATGCACGTAGGTGTTTCACAGAGAAGCACCAGGATGCGCGTAGGTGTTTCACAGAGAAGCATCAGAATGCACGTAGGTGTTTCACAGAGAAGCATCAGAATGCACGTAGGTGTTTCACAGAAAAGCACCAGGATGCACGTAGGTGTTTCATGTCGTAGTTTGGTGTTTCACCGCAGTAGACAGAACAAACATATTTCAGTCAGAAAAACTTATTTCCGCAAAAAGAAAGTGAACAAAAGTCTTGTGATTTTGTTACACGTGCGAAGCAAAACGCGGTTACTTACTTACTTACTCACATATAGCTATTGTAATTCGTAATTTCGTCTTTTCAGCTGCATCATGTTACCTGTTTTTTATGCATCTTGGTGCATCATCGGCTTTGTCCCAAAACCGAAACACATAAGTGCATCAACGTGACCAAGTACATCATATAGGACCCTATATGCATCATCATGATCAACTTTCTCTTTATGATGCAATTTTGATGCACGAGAGAGAGAGTAGATGTGTTCCGCGTACCAGGTCGGCTATCTCGATCGAAAGCCCACCTCACGGAACAGAAAGGGAAAAATAAAGAACCTACCAAACTTTACAAAAGTAACCTCGTCGGCAGGAACTGCGGCAAGCTGCAACATCTCCTGCGGAAAAGCACTAGGGACAAGTGGGTGCGTGATGCCCAAATATATTGTGGCAGGAAAAGGGCCCGCCAGAATATAGGTACCCCTGAGGGTAGGTACATTCCCATATTTCTAGCTACCATAATGTTACAGAACACACAAGAAACAAGAATTGGAGAGATACCAAAGCAGTTCTCTTTAGATTAATTGAATCAGATAGTGACTCTGATAATTATAAAAATGAAACGAGACCAACGCCTCACTCTCAACCAACAACAATGAAATTAGACCAGGTAAAGCAAGCAGAACAAATAAACAAAACAGCACAAAAATACCAGCAATGGGAAACGCTTACAGGGGCAACTTAGATGACAAAATTACTTTAATATCAGCATTTACATCACATCCGTCTACCACTGCTTACGTTTTAGTTGACATTCTAAAACTAAACATGCAATGACTGGAACAATAGTATTCTGGGATGAACATATACCACTAACGGCATCAGAATTATTACTCACGCACAATGCATCTAATTTTAATATTAAATTATTATTTTACTAGCGGGACCCTTGGAAATTTCAAGGCTAAAGAATGTCCTTACTTTCTAATTTATACTAAACGTAAGCTACGCTGTTACAACTTTGCTTAGTTTCACCTAAGCCCAATCTTCTAAAATAAGCTTTCCCGTCTAAAGTACATCAGTGAACCTATGGCAACCACCGTCTAGCGCAACGCAGTCCGTCTACCCCAAGCGTAATGGGAGGACTAACGAGGAACTAGCATTGAAAAGTGACGTCACTATTGACGACAATATCGATGAACGGTACCGCTGAGCAGCCTATAAGTAGTTTAATTCATTTCGGCAGACTGATCGTCAATAGCAAATTTCATCCCTTAGGTACACAAATAAATGAAAAGAGCATATATGTACTACAACAACAAAAAACAATTATTAATAAAAAATTGGAATGGAGGCTGGTGGAAATTTTCACAGCACTAGAGGCAAAATTTGGGCCGGTGTGACGCCCTGGTTTAACTTTTTCTTTGAAGTTAAGCCTTACTTACACTTCATATTCAGTTCACAATGCTCTTCAGTAAACCTATTTGAACATATTAATTCACTCAATCTCCCGAACCTGACAGGCCAGTTACTTGAGCTGCACTCATGCACCCAAAATGGTAAAATAGCAGTCAAGTGCGGTACAGAAATTTCAAGTAATACCTGTTCCTATGTTGTCTCAAGTCTCAGGAACATAACACTGCTTATATATGTGTATTTTTGGTTACGATTAAGAGTCCAACCTACGAAGGCCGACTTTCAAATTCTTCAACTCGTCGGTGTGACGTCATTCGCCGATATCCGGTCACGTTTAAGTATTATTTTAGTCCCATTGAGTTCTCCGGTTAAACAGCTTCCTGGTCTACCCAAACCCATATCTTTTGAGCTTACGCCTTCCGTGAATCCAAATGCTCAATATCTATTATTATTATATATTTTGTTTACCCTCCATAGCCGCAACTCTGGCGTTTCAACAGAGAAACTACTTGTGCAGTATTCAAATACCGCATATTGGGTAGGCGTGGTGGCAACGTGCGCTACTACGGGCAGGGAAACAAGGCGCAAAGTATAGCAGGAGACACTCAAGTGGTCGGCCCCTTTTGTGTCCTTCCACACGAGAGAGACTAGAGATATCCCGCGTATCAGGTCGGCTATCTCGATCGACACCCCACCTCACGGAACAGAAAGAGGAAAGTAGAGAACCTACTTAACTTTACAATACTAACCTCATCAGCAGGAACTGCGGCCAGATGCAACATCCCCTGTGGATAAGGCACTCGGGACCCTTGGGTGCGTGATGCCCAAACATATTGTGACAGGGAAAGGGCCCGCCACAACATGCCCCTGAGGGCATGCTCAATATCTGTCACGAAGCAAATAGTAAAGCCTACCGCTTCGTTTCTAAAACAATGCTCTTCATCAAACTAACGGCTCATCTTACCTAATGATCTAACCATACGATCCTTATCTAACCTAACGCTTCTCATCCGCAACCTAATGCACCATATCTAACTCGATGACTTTTACCTTCCCTGATGCACTCCATCCAACATAGCTTACCGATCATAATTCAAGCCGATCATCTACTCTAACGCCTCTCATCATCTAACTCAAATTGCTTCATCTAACGTCCTCTAAAGCTGCGAATGTGGCTCCTGTAACCTAAGGCTCCTGATGCAACCTAACTATTTTTATCAAACAGAATGCTTACAATCTAACTGATCACATTGTATCTAGATTAACGCTCCAAACCTGTCCAACACTCATCATCTAACTCTTGAGTAGTAGAAGTATTTTCCTAGTTTAAGTCTCCCTACCAACAGAGTACACTGTGATTCAAACCGAGAGGGAAAGGACATAAAGAATGTCAAGAGAAATGTGTAACTCATGCACGAGTGAGCGCGCATGGGAACAGCAAGTCGGTAAAGAAGAGAAACAAAACAAAGCGTCATCTGTAGGAGTAGGTAAGAAGATGGAAAGACGCACAGTGAGCACGAAGGAGGGAAGTCTCGAAAGTTTTAGCTAATGGTTATGGTGACCTAGACAATCCCCCTGGAGGCGCTGCTCCCTATAAGATAGGATGAGCGAAACTAATTAACCTAACCCTAGGGCCTATCCTATACTCCCGAGGAGCCTATAACTCTTGATGCTTTCTGTGCCCTTTAACGTGCTTCTACTACTCTAACATACATTGTCTACGCTTATGTACCTCGTCTATTTACAGCAACGCAATTCGTCCACTCCAGGATATTTTTTATTTTACCACACCTCGCCAACCACAGCTCATGCACCTCGTCTGCTAGACTGAACTTCGTCTGCACGAGCCTTGTTTATCAAAGCACACCTCATATACCTGACCGATCTTTTCGCAGGCCAACAACCTCAAACACTTTGTCTTACCTAAGCAAGTACGTTATAGCCCATTGTCAAACGAGACCAAATGATTTGATTAATATAATTATCGTCTCTTGACAAGTACCTTGTAAAATTTTATGCTCCTACTCTAAGCCAATGCACCTTGTCTAATCTACTGCACTCCATTTAATTTACTGCAACTCAACATATCGCAAATTATCTACTGTATGCAGATTACAGCAAATTAAACCAGAAAGAATACGTTGAGCTCAAGAGCTATGCATGCTGCAAAATGTCAGGCGTTTCATTTGTTCTCCTAGATCAATAGTCAAATTGAGTTTCATAGCATGACAACCTTTGTATAACTCACTTATTTTTACTCCATAGGAGTTAGCAAATGTGCTTACATTACCTAGATGCTGCGTGGTCTCTGAAGCTTGTAAGTTTACTCTATTATTTTATGAGCTGATATTGCGTCTCCAGCAACGCATTAACATTTGTATCGTGACACAGTCCTGCACATAATGCAAAGAAACATTATAACATTAGGTAAATGCTCTATGAGAAAATTGGCATTGATTCCATTGGTATAATTTCTCCTGTGAATTTTTTCGTCTTTCGTCTCGAAGGTTCGTTTCATTCATACCTACCGTTCTTCAATCGTGTCAGCTTCCTTTTCATGACTGTATTTCTCAAAGTTGCATTTCTTTAAAATATCTCATGAATATTCTCTATTGTTTATTACCTGCAAACAAAGTGAGAGAGGTGATAATAATTTCGTTGAAGATTTAAGTATATACCTATATTTGCATATATGTATTTGTTTATATATATATAGCTAACGAAGGGTTTGGATGTAAATTGGTTCATTGAGTGTTTGTTTTTTTGCATTAGGTGTAATTGTACGGTATAAAAGGCTGTTAAGCATAAGAGCCTACAGGCCCATGAATACATTCTCATAAGGTTAGGTAAAAGGAAAATACTGGTTCTGCTTATGTCCAATGAGCTTTTACTCATGAGGTTAGGTGAAAGGCAAAGACTGGTTCTGCTAACGATCAAAATATACAATTAAAGATTGACGCTAAATAAGGCCAATCATAGATTGACGCTAAGTAAAATAAACACTTATAACATAAAAAACAAAAACTATGGAAGTAAATGAATAATGTAAGAAGGTACAATCAGAATTATCAGACGACTAGCTAAGGCATCTGGAACATGTGGAAATTTCACAGAACAAAACCAATGCTCTTGCTTGATTTCTCAGACCCATATCCTGCATACGAAGCTTGTAGTAAATATTCTACTGGAGGGCACCACAAGCAACTGTTGCAGGCAGCGCTTGCTTTCCGTTGTAGCTTGAACTCCTCCACTCTAATACCTCTAACTTTGACACTCAACCTGGCTAAGTAACCGGCTGAAATTCAGTTTTATGATGCAATTAAATAGCCTGCTCCCTTCCCATCAGCACGAGTATGCTTACCGAATTTGGTAAGAAAAACTTGGAGTAAATTATTACACCGAGAGAATAAGTAACGTTCAAGATGTGATGAAAACTTAAAGGGAAGGGATTGGAATGTAGGATGCCAAGAGCTATATTAGTCACCTTTTCTGGAGAACTGAAAATCGAATATTTACATAGGAGACGTGGACAGAATGTGCAGCGAAGACAGTTGAAGAAAAGCAGGGCCGATGCCTATCACCTTTCCCATCCCACTATAAGCCAAGTCACAGGCAAAAGTTAGACAGACTCCTATAAGCCAAGTCACAGGCAAAAGTTAGACAGACTCCGGTAAGAATTAGAGAACGTGCGCACTCCGGTAGCAAATTTACTCCAAGATACAAAGTATGAAAATAAATTTCAAGTCAAACAGTACATCTCCTATCTATGGCCTGCAAGCAGTAGCAGTTTCAGAATAATTAGACTCGCGTTTCCCCACCCGAAATCGAATTTAAGATATCCTAATTTTGTCCTATCTATGATGAAGGAACCTATGAAAATTACACAGAACAGATGTATCGAGTATTGTGCTTCAAGAGCGATGCTCTCGGAACCGTATCATGCGTGCGCAGAGAGAAAAATGCTCCAAGTAAGGCGATGATTTTTCTACTAAGACCTACGAGCAGTAACAGCTTAAATTTGAGCTTGACTCCTATTGATCCCTCCCCAGGTCGTATCAAAGATACCCTAATTTGTCCCTAATACTGATGAAAACGTAACAGATACACTAAGAGTAGAAGAAGTAGATTATTATCGGGTAAGTTTCCTCTCTTTCTACGTAGTGTGGCTGGTGTGCTCGTAGTCCCGCTTGCTCCTTCCTATGTTCCGTCGGATGTTACGGCTGGGCTCTTTTCCGGAATGCCGGCGTATCGCTCACGTGACTCTTATTTTGAAGGGCTCTCTCTCGTCTCGAACCTTAAACTATTAGACTCATCTGGAGCACACCTGTTTCGTCGAAAGTTTATGAGAGGTTGGTTGTGTCGAGGTGGGGTCACATTCTTGAGAAGCAGGGTGTCCCTCCCCCAATAAGTGAGGTTTTCGTAAGGGATTGAGAACTTTTGATGTTCTGCTTTATATTTCTAGCGTGTTGCAGCAGGCTCTTGAAGGGGGTCATGAGGCAAACTTGGTACAGCTTGATGTCAGTGCTGCTTTTGATCACGTGAATCAGCTTGGGTTGCTCCATAAGCTAACATTGATGGGTATTGGTGGTTCATTTTTCGCGGTAATTAATCAGTTTTTATCTAGCAGACGTCAATGTGTAGTTGTTGATGGGAAGAGGAGCAAGTTTTTGGACGTAGTTTCTGGTGTCCCACAGGGTAGTGTTCTGGGCCCTTTGTTGTTTATTGCATATACAGCGGACCTGTTTGATCGTGTTAATAATGTACTTGTTGGTTACGCTGATGATGTTGGTTGGCTGGCTGTTTGCGATAAGCTTAGTGATAGGTTGGAGGTTTCACAATCCGTTCAACATGATTTGGAAGTGATTGATTCCTGGTGTTCTAGATGGGGGAAATAGGCTGAATAAGGGTAAGACAAAGATCATGCTTGTGTCTAGGTCACGGACAGTAAGGCCTCCTTTTCCCGCACTCATGCTGGATGGTTGGATGATGTGTCACTTCCTGTGGTTGATGACTTGGTTCTCTTAGGTGTCGATTTTGATCCAAACTTGACGTTTGAGAACCACATTCGTTCGGTTGCCTCACGAGCATCGCAGAAAATTGATCATACGAGAAGTGCTTGGAGGGTGTTTGGCTCGGTAAAGTTGACACACCGTTGCTTTAATTGCTATGTCGCCCCTCTTCTGGACTACTGCTCTGTAGTCTGGGGTCTCTCTCTGCCGATTGTCATCGGAGTTTGCTTTACAACGTGGTTCGTGGATATGCGTTCATGCTGGAAGGTGTTTCACCTTGTAATCTGGCGCATCGTCGCAGAGTTGGCGGGTTTACTTTCTGTATAAAATGTATAATTGCCCTAGTCATCCACAGTCTAATTTTCTTCCGGAGCCATTTGTTCGGGTGAGGTATACTTGGCGTACTGGTGCTGTTCATGAGTTTGCCTTGGAACCGGTACGATGCCATACGGGCCAGTATTCTCGTTCGTTTTTTCCATCATGGTTGGAGGTTTGGAATGGTCTCGATGGCTATATCTTTGCTGGTGCGGGTATTGGCAGCTTCAAACGATCAGTAAACAAAGCTTTTCTGTGACCTCGGATCTCTTCTTGCATTTTATTGCCAGCTGGGCTGGTTATGTTGAGGTTTGCCAACCTCAAGGAGTTACTCCTTTCCCACGTCGCCAGTCTATGTAGTGTAATTTAATAATAATAATAATGAGGGTGTTGGAAAATTCAGAGTAAATAATTTAACCACAAGTAAAATCATCATAGCCGTACCCTGTGGGGTAATTTTTTGGCAAAATTCAGCTTTTAGAAAAAGTAACAGCATTTTCAACTTCTATTCCGAAATAAAATTTTCAGTGTAAAAAATTCATTCTTTAAACGATTTTGACGAAAATTTGTAGAAAACCCTCCAATACTCAATGCCAACATATCAAAATTTGAAAAATGTGTAAAATAACTGGGAAAATGACGTTTAAATTCAAAATAGGCTACACAAATTAAAAGTCACATCCTGAAAAACGAGATTCCTACTATGAAAGCCTATTTCAAGACCTTCCAGATGATGTATTGCATGCCATAAAATAATCAAATTAAGTGCATTTGCCAGGAGAAAAACTGACATAAGTTCACCAGTATTGACGTGCACCCGCATGTTGTCCTGTTGTTGCTGAGTTGCCTCCAAGAGGGCGGAGTTTGAACACCACCCTCTCTGACCGCATGGAGGAAATAGTGATGGCGTTTGATCCTGCAGGCAAGTATTGCAGGCCCTGGTCCACGTTATCACCTAAGTGGGGCCGTGCCACAATCGGACCATAGTCTTTAAGGGACCAAAAAGGGGAGGGTTTGAGTGAAGAGCAGTGGGCCACGTGGGACCCACACGGCAGGATGCACCCCCAGACACGCCCTCACCCTTCATCCCACGCTCCCTAACAAGCCATGTTGCCCTGTCACTGCACCAGGTAGGCCCTGGCATGGTTAGACGAATGTCAGTGCTGCGGTATGTGGTTTTACAACGTTTGAGAAAGATTTTTGCATAAAACACAAGTTGTGCTATTTAGAGTTATTAAGCATGGTGAAATTTACATAAATTATGTTTGGAAAATCTTTTACTTTAAGGACGACATTTTATTTTTGTTATTTTTAGTCCGTTGGTTATGAAATTCGCACAGTATACGTATATTTGAATTTAAAGAACATTCTATTCATTAGAATTTTTCGAGTTTTGCACTAGTTTTTAAAGAAATGTTGATATGATACCCTCAGGACGTGGAGCAATGTTTGTCGGCACACTAACGATCTTGAAAAGTAAAATAACTGGGAACCTAACCTGACTTTATCTTACCTAACCTAACGTCTCTATACTGATCACCAATCAATAGCCAAGAGTAGCAGTGCCGGACCAACCCAGCACATCACGTAGGCTTGTTATTGTCGAAAATCAAGAAGGTATATCAACATTTCTTTAAAAACTATTGCAAAAATCGAAACATTATCATGAATATAATGTGCTTAAAATTGAAATTTATGTATACTGTGCGAGTTTCACAGCCGACAGACTAAAAATAATTTTTAAGAAAAATGTCATCCCTAAAGTAAAAGATTGCCCAAACCTCATGTATGTAACTTTCACCATGCTAAATACAGTAACTCTAAATCGTACAATTTGTGTTTTATCCAAAAATCTCCCTAAAACGTAGTAATCACTTACCCTCACCTTTTTGGTCCCTTAAGGACTATGGTCCGATTGTGGCACGGCCCCACTTAGGTGGTAACGTGGACCAGGGCCTGCAATATTTGCCTGCAGGATCAAACGCCATCACTATTTCCTCCATGCGGTCAGAGAGGGTGGTGTTTAAACTCCGCCCTCTTGGAGGCAACTCAACAGCAACCACTTGCTGCAGCACTGACGTTCGTCTAGCAGTGCCTATCTGGTGCAGTGACAAGGCAACATGCGGGTGCGCGTCAATACTGATGAACTTATATCAGTTTTCCTCCTGGCAAATGCACTTATTCTGATTATTTTTTGGCATGCTTTACATAATCTGAAAGGTCTTGAAATAGGCTTTCATTGTAGGAATTTCGTTTTTCACGATAATAACTTTTAATTTCTGTAGCCTATATTGAATTTGAACATCATTTTCCCAGTTTTTTTTAGACTTTTTTAAATTTTGATAACATGTGCGCATATAGCATTGGAAGATTTACTTTGCAACCAATGTTTATCAAAATCGATTGAAAATTGTATTTTTTACACCAAAATTTGGTTTTCAGAATAAAATTAAAAATGCTGTAAACTTTTTGACAAGCTGAATTTTACCAAAAAAGTACACCACAGGGTACGGATATGATGACTTTACTAGTAGGTAAAATATTTGTTCTGAATTTTCCAACACCCAGTATAAAATGAAGAGATTTCCGTTTACACTACAACGTCGATCTAACGGAGGAAGTAATAGAGGACACAGAATAGGTACCTATGTCAGTGGTTGTTTACCTGGGTTAGATCGATCCCCGTGGGTTCATTGAGTCATTTTCAGAGGTTCATGAATTTGGTTCACCCCAATCGTATTACTCGTGACGTCACGCTCTGCTTGCTGGCTTTGTTTTCTAAACACAGTGTTTTTGTGTGCAAATGACACATGGAACAGTTTACGCACTAATACAGCATAAACATATGCTTTAAATCCGAAAAAAAAATAAACACGCATTTCATTTCTCTCTACTACGATTATTATTATTATTAAATAGAGGGGTTTCCCGCCGTATTAGATACAAAGACTACACTAGCGGGCAAAATAAGAGAACGATTCCATTATTTGAAAATAAAGTTTAATCATATAGAGTAGGTTAATGAATCTTTTGATGGGGCCTTAAGGAATGTATTTGACATATTTTCAAAATATCAGGAGAAACATACCTATATTTAATACATTAGAGCAATCTAACAAACAATAACAAAAATTGAACAGTGCAAAATAAGAGAACGATCGTCTCTAAAACATTCTCACATTTACCCCGGTCATCTG
>LQNS02278129.1:7836907-7849013 GCA_001587735.2 Parhyale hawaiensis | reverse complement strand
CCATACTGCAAAGAAAGTGAAGGAATATTTTGCGGAAGAGAATATCGAAGTCATGAAGTGGCCTGCCGAAAGCCCGGACCTTAATCCTATTGAAAATTTATGGAAAATTATAGGTGACAATATAAGAGATCGACAACCATCAACAGTAAAGGATATGTGGACTAAAATTGAAGAGTAATGAAAAAAAAATAACTCCAGAGTTTTGTAAGAATTTTGTGATGTCGTGTAATCGTCGCTGTGTCAAAGTTATTGAAAATAAAGGTTTTAGTACTCATCTAAACCTAAAATTGACCACTCTTCCATGTTATTTGTTTGTAAAATTGTATTTAAAGACGATCGTTCTCTTATTTTGTACTGTTCAATTTTTCTTAATGTTTGTTAGATTGCTCTAATGTATTAAAAATATTTTCTAGAAATATGTTAAAAATATTCCTTAAGGCCCCATCAAGAGATTCATTAACCTACTCTAGATGGTTTAACTTTATTTTCAAATAATGAAAATCGTTCTCCCATTTTGCCCGCTAGTGTATATAAGAGCGATCCAATTTTGTATGATATAGTTTAGAAGTTGAGTCGAACTCAGATGAGTTCTATTTGAACAATCTTGGCCAGCTGCACCTTGTTTGGCAGGAAATAAGGCGCAAGCATCTTCAACTCCAGACGGCTTGGTCGAACTCGCTCAGCCGTGCGGCGAATAGGAGACGAAAAACGAAAAGAAAAGCAGACAGAAGAAAGCTAACACTCATGAGGGGGGGGGTCCTTTTCGTGGGGGGGTCCCTCCCTTATACACGGGAGCAGATACGAGTCATATGGGATGGGTCGCTTACCACCATTCGGCGGCCCACCTCGTGGAACAAAAAGGAAAATATAGTGAACTTACCTAACTCTACAAAACTAGCCTTTTTAGCAAGAACTGCAGCCAGATGCTACATCCCCTGCGGGGAAAGAACTCAAGAACTCGGGACCCCTTGGGTGCATGATGCCCAAACATATTGTGGCAGGGGAGGGGCCCGCCAGAATATGCCCCAGAGGGCATTTCTACAACGAAGGGTTCGATGAATGCGTGTATGGAACATGAGGGGTTCGGTACCCCAAAAAAGTTTAAAAACAACTGACCTATGTCAATAGAAACCTCGGAGTAGAAATATACTGGAGTGCGCCTCGGCCACCGTCGCTGGCAGAGGCTGCCGTAGGACCTCGTTAGACATCCCCACCCTTATACCTCCAACTTCGGCAATCAACCTGGCTGAGTGACAGGGCGACAGCATCTTTACAGCGCGATTAAATGGTCTACACCATGTAGCATAAGCTGACTTGCAAAACCTACTAGCGAAAATTTTCGGAGTAAATTTTTAGTTCGAGAAAATAACTATGTTCATGACGTGATAGAAACTGGAAGAGTTTGATAAATCGAATACCGAGTGCTATATTCATCGTGTTTTCTGAAGAATTGAAAGTCTAAAATTCAGTACGCATGCACAGTATGTGCAGCTATGACAATTGAAGAAGGCGTGTGCCCCATGGCAAATTGAAGATGTGACCAAACGAAAAGGCTAAGGATGAGAAGTTTTATTAGATGCCTGAAATATAAAAAATTTACGGGCACACAAGTTCAAGTAGGTATACATCGCTTTGTATGGTCTTAGAAGAATCAATCGCCGGAGCAGAAGCAATGCAACGTACTGGGTAACTTGCAATCCGAAAGCTGCAACTACAGCTTAAAAGTAAAGTAAAGACTCAAGCAGGAGTTATGCTACAGAGTTAGTTACATTACTTAGAATTACAGTTCACGGTACCTATGTGCTTGACACTGACAGATTGATAGGTTCAACAATTTAGCCTTACACGTGATCAGACAACCATATATTGCGCGTTACTCATCAAGGAATTTTGATATTTTAATGCTAAACTAAATTTCGTTAGTAACTAATCACCAGACTGGAGCGATACCAATTTTCCAGTTGACATGTGAGCGATTGTCGAAGCTCTGCTTATCTTACAGTAGTTGCTCAAAATGAAAGGTACAGAAGACATTTTGTTTCCATGACTAAACAAAAAAAAAAAAGAATCTAGAAAATCTTTAGTCTGTGCAGAGACAAGCAGAGTAAACCTAGTGTCCAGTTGGCGGACATGCAAGAGAACTAGTAAAATGCAGTCACTGCAGAGTTGCCTCATAGCTACACACACGAATGCATGCGAGTGATATGTCTGCTCAAGTCGCGGTGTCCAGTTGGTGGACATGCAAGAGAACTAGCAAAATGCAGTCACTGCAGAGTTGCCTCATAGCTACACACACGAATGCATGCGAGTGATATGTCTGCTCAAGTCGCGTTTAACGGCATAGGCACAATCACATTCGTTGCATTGGAATTGTTTCTTGGCGGAATGTTTGCGAGCAGTATGAATGCTGAGATGTTGCATTTTATAGCAACCGTAATTACACTCATCACATTGGTACGGTTTCTCCAGTGAATGCTGGCGATCAATATGAAAGCGGAGTTGTTGCTTCATAGCACAAACGTAATTACACTCACCACAGTGGTATGGTGTATTTTTTGGATGTTTGTAAGAAATATGCGTGTTAAGCAGGTGTTTTGTTGAGCCCGCATAATCACAGTCAGTGCATTTGTACAGTTTCTTTCCTAAATGTTTGCAAGCAATATGAATGCTCAATTGTTGTTCGGTAATAGAAGAATAATCACAGTCACCGCATCGATATTTCCTTTGAGAATGTTCGCGAGCAATGTGAGCACGGAGTTGTTTTTTCAAACCACTGAGGTAATTACATTCGTCGCAATGGTACAGTTTCTGCATTTTGCCTGAATGTTGGTTGGATATATGCGTGGTGAGTTGCTGTTTTGTCGCACACGCATAAGCGCATTCGTTGCATTGGTACGGTTTCACAACTGAATGGCGTGAAGAAACATGAATTCTGAGTTGGCGCTCTGTAAGACACCTATAATCACAGTCCCTACAATGGAACGGTTTCTCTCCTGTGTGCTTGCGAGCAATATGAGAGCCGAGTTGTTGCTTCGTTACACAGGTATAGTCACACTCTCCGCATTGGCGGGGCTTTATCCCTAAATGTTTGGAAGAAATATGAATGTTGAGCTCTTGCTTGGTAAAACACCCATAATCACAATCAGTACATTGGTATATTTTCTTTCTTGAATGAATGCGAGCAGTATGCATGTTGATTTGTTCCTTTCTGGCACATGCATAATCACATTGGCCACACTGGTAAGGTTTCTCTTGTAAATGCCTGTCAGCAAAGTGAAGGTTAAGTTTATTCTTTGTGACACATGCATAATCGCAATAATTACATTTGTATGGTTTCTCTCCATTATGCTGGTAAGCAACGTGGAAGCGGAGCCTTTGCTTCGTAACACAAACATAATTACAATCACTGCACTTGAACGGTTTCTCTCGAGAATGTTTGTGAGCAACATGACTTTGGAGTTGAGCCTTTGACACACAAACAAAAACACAGTCACTGCATTGATATGGTCTCTCTTCAGAATGTTTACGAGCAATATGACAATCAAGATTACGCTTGGAAGCAGAAGCATAATCACATTTGTCACATTTAAATGGCTTTACACCGCTATGCTTGAACCTAAAGTGCCGCATTAACCCAGACTTATGCTTGGTGACATAATCACATCTTTTGCACTTGCGCTGCTCCGGTCCTGAATGCTTCTCCTTGAGATGAACGTTCAAAGCTTGGTTAGTAGCGCCGATGAACTCACACATACAACACTCGAGAACTTTCTCACTTAGATCCTCACAAGCAGCAGGAGCTGAAAGACTAAGATCAGCAGGGAGGCTATGAGATGATGAGCCACACAGCCCACCTGAGGTCTCAGGATCGCACAACGGAGCCAGGTAAGATGAGGACACATCGACCATATGGGTCTCACCAGCAGAAGATGGTGCCGTAAGGCTGTCAGCGCCGTGAAGCACTTTCGCTTCTCTTCTGCGCGTATTCCTCAACACAGTTCCCTGAAAGTGGATAAGCAATTTAGAAAAATTCATTACTTACATCATACAAGCTCGGTGATAGTAGCTTTTTGCATGCAATTGACTAAATACAGCTATAATGGCAGGGAAAAAAGTAATAACCATTACGGCGGAGTCGGTTGCTGCAAGTCCCTTCCGAATCTTGGCTCTCCAGTTTTTCCAACTCTGACTACATAATATAAACAGCATTTAATGTAACCATTTATTTTCTCCAACTGGTTTTACCAAAATGTATAGTTATACATATACTGTATACATTCACATATTAAACAACGGAGTATTTTTGTCATATTTAAAGTGATATTTGATATCATCAGTAGTAGTTGGGACTGTAAACTTTCGTAAATTTATAATTCATTCATAATTACTATTCAAGAAAATTGTTTAGACAGACCAAGTACTGAATGTTACTAACATACACCAACTTATGCTTAAAAAAATATTTTGTTGGCATTTTAAAATGAATTTATAATTTGTACCATCTGGTAATGACATTATCAGCTAGTTTAAAATACGTAAATAATTTTAATTTTTTATAGATTAGAAAACACTCATACCCAGTACAATGTTGAGGGGTACAGATACTACATTTGCTGTAAATACTGATACCTAGCAATTCGCCGATACCGATTGTTGATACTTTACCGATACCAGTATTTCTAGAAAATGACAAATATCTGAGAGATACATACAAATGAATGTGATAATTTTGTTGAATATCATTTTGATTATTTATTCATTTAGTATTATCTTCGAAATAAAATTATTTACACGATAGCAGAATTTGCTGAGAATAGGAGATATTTCCTCCAACTCAGGGGCTACCCAGAGCCCCAACCCACAGCTGGCTCCTACAAACAAAGAGGCGACCGGTGGCCAGACAGTGAAGCGGCCTTGTAATGCGCAGGCCCCGTGCAACTTAGACCCTCTATTTTTGAGAACTTCATCCATAACACAAATGTTGTAATGTTTACATTCATTTCGCAAAGGCTAGTTTCAAGTTGCTTCAGAACGACATCAACATCCCAGGAGCTAAGTAAGATACCTATTTTGCTAGAGTCTGCGCCAGTATTTTTGGAGAATCACGATCTTTCTGTCTTGAGTATTCTGAGTAAGATTTTTCTTACTTAGCAACAGCATTTTTCTGAACGTTGAAATCGGAAACATTTAGGTGTTGAGATCGTTCTACAGCGGAGAGGGTTAGGCGGTCGCCATGAAGATTTAGCAGCTTAGAGCCGCCATCATTGTTGAGTGGACTTCCTTCTGTGGCCGTGAGAGCTAACTTGCGCCTTATTGTGACATTTTATTGACTATGAAAGTATTTCTAGCGTTAATTTTAGTAATCATCAGATATAAACAAAGATAGAAAAACATAAGTATAGGCCTGTAGTATGGCCTATAGCATAAAGCCCTTCATACGCAAGCAGGTGCTCTCTCATCCGTAGCAGGTGAACGTAAAGACTCAACGCAGTAGTGTTTAAGGCGAACTTTTCTTTGACTTCTGACTCACAGTTATATAGGTATAGGAGAAGAGTAGAGCCCAAACCTCTAGTTCAGTTCCTGCACTGGTGCCTAAGCTTAAGTTCATTTCTCCGGTCTCTCCCTCAACCCAAGTATAGTACTCTGGCGAGCTTGTCCGGCAACCAGTTGCATTCAAGGGAGCCTTATGCCCCGCGCTCTCATGTTTTAAGCTGCTTTGACGATTTAGCTTCTGACCTTGACCCACTTGCTTTACTAGAAGACTAAAGCAATGCTAAATCTATAAGTTTGTGATGTAGGGACAAGCCTCATTTACAGTACCCTTCATATGGTGTGGACTCATTGACTCATTTTATATCGGGCCTTATCTTGGATGTCATTTGACCGGCAAAATGTTGGCTAAGTGGAGCATCAGTGCAGCAATTGTACCAGTCTTATTGTGGCGTCATCTGTCCTCTGTACGCAGGTCGAGCAGAGTTCTTGTCTTAAACTCCCCCGTCCCCCCTGGAAAAATTTAGCTCATAATTAATGCCTTCTGGCAACACTCTCGATACTTGATCGTTCAAATGCCATGCCTGTTATTCCTCTCTTGTTAGGCTCATTGCGCTCTATCTATGTCATGGAATATACCTAGATGTTTTCTCTTTCTTTTCCTGACCATCTGATCACTAGCATAATGTACTTCACCCTAAAATTTTCTATCTGCTGTAGGCTGATTTTTAGCTTCATGAGCAGCAGTCAACAGACGCCTAAAAAGACTCCAAATGCATATCAGGAGATTTTTTTTCTAAGCGCAAAATGGTGACAACCCATGCAAAAAAAAAAAGCATACAGGGGCTGCTACTGCGGATAATTGCCATGACCGCACGTTAATTCAGGGAACAGCTTATCAGGTGTCAGCTTCGGCCAAGTTTGTGCCCACACCCAACTGTCCAACAGTGTAAATAATATCTCAACTAAAATGGCACTAATTCGCAGAGAACATTGTAAAATAGCAATCATAATTAGCGGTAAGTAGTACCTGCTCATTCGCCTTCCAATCCATGGGCTCTTCTTTCACACCCCGGAAACCATCATCAGCCAATGTCTGTTTAATCGGATGAGCTTCTAAAGGAGCAAGGGGAGCAGAGGCAGCCTTGTTACCTGGAAAGACCAATAAACGCATGCATTCAGATGAATTCGTAAACTGAGCAGGGCAACAAACGGCTTTGCATTAGCCATCAACAATGCATCTAGATAAAAATCATAGAGGCCAATACGTGCTTAGTCGGAGAGCGACAGAACGGCACTTCTAACCAGCAATATTTTGAGCACAGGAATCTATATATCAAGACCCCTACGATTATAAAAAGGCCCCATTTGAAAATTCGGGGAGATAATAGCCGACGTCCACTGTGCAAAGAGTGTACAAGTATTAGAACTTCACAGTAGCGATAACAATGATGGTGGGGTTAAGGACTGGTTATAAGGGGGAAATGCGAAGCTAATCCGAAAATGTGGTGCTGGAGGTAAAAGAAGGAGGAATTGGCCTAACTGCAGAATGTAGCACGTGTGGGTGTGTGGAGAGTATTAAATGGATCTTTTGATAAGACATGACAGTTATTCTAAGGGGCAATAGTTTACGGAAAGTAGGGAAACAACGGAGTATGCTCTATAGACAACTATTTATGGGTGAATGTAATAGTCCAGTACAGAGCGGCCATTTAGGGATCTGGGCGGTGGGGAAACTAGTGGACACGATCAGCATGGAGACGAGATATTGAATCAATCATTTATACAAGTAGCGGTAATGTCTGATGAAAGTGGGCCATAGCACAGATGACCATAGACGATATTATTTATAAGTTGGTCGGTTCAATAGATGCTGTAACCTACTGATTATCTGGAGTCATCTTGTGCGGTGACATTCGTTTCTCAAGCACTTATTCTACCGCTTTCAAAAGAGACGTGTGTCTGCTATGTGGCGACAATTGCTCTCGCACGTCGCACATTTTGCATTTCCATATAAATGGTGTCAAGTTTTTATAACCTTCATTAGGCAACTGGTGAGAGGGGCTATAATTATACGTCTCGTTTGGGATATAGTCAGCACCGGATGCTTTGTTTTTTTCAGTCTTTCAGTGCTCGAAAAACCTCGACTTCAGACACGGTGCATTGTTCACTGAATGAAACCAAATTATCAAGGAACCAATCAACGTAATTTTTACGATTATCATCGGCAAAACAGTTCATGATAACGGCATAAAGAGCTTTTCAAAATTCAGCAATACTATATACCTCAGTGACTCCATTCACTGACGGTGAAACGGTATTAGGCAATTATTCCTTTCTAAAATTGATGAATATATTTTGCATTAGTTTGCTAGAGAGCTTTTACGTTCTCACCTCATGTTCCCGTTTGGGAACTTGCATTAGCGCAGTACGACACAAATGAAGCAGTCTATTTATTTCCTGCCGTACATAACCTGTGCACGGCCTGTATACATCCCGCTAAAAATATGCGACATCCTGATTTAAAAATGGTAATTTGTATGTGTGATAAGAGCTTGCATAGCCCCACTTCAGTGGCTGTACCATCAATTTTATTGACACTAAATTCAATAAAACCATCCAAGCAATCCTGATATGGGAAAACAAAATTCCTATCATCGAAACACCAAATAATATGTTCAATATTGTCATATTTTTGTTGTACCAGCATTGGAGATTTGCATATACTAAATTTGCAGTAGAGAGGCAGATGGTCAGAGAGAGGCGACTACTCTCCTATTTTACAGTTCGTAATACTGAGCAATAAATTCATGGATACAGCTGCATCGTCAGTCCAGCTCATCCCAACCCTACCCTTAATATGGGTAAACGTGTTTGACAGAAGCAAAGACACATAGTTGAACGAGACATTATACTCCAGGGACATGTTACGTAATGTGCAATATATAGTTGTGCCAGGGGTTTTGTCAAAGTCTCTTATAATACAGAGTTGCGAGGCTGTTGTGCCAGCAAAAAGATCTTCAAATATTCTAAGATACTGCAGTAGATAAAGGATATAAGATAGATCAGGAATACACACATTTAGAAACACAATTTAATATCTCGGTGTTTCATACATGAGGACTATAAATTTCTTATCATATTCCCAAACCATCTACTCGTGAGTGTCTGTGCCTGCTACCTATGCTTCTTGTTTGACACCATATTGGAGTGAAAATGATGCTGGCAGTAATCCGAACAGAAGCACCCTCTATTCTTACAACACGACATCCCGACTGAAGTCTTACAATCGCTCAACAGTTGCGTCAGCTGAGGCCGCCCTAGGTATTTGGTACTCACTTAAATGCTCTGCTACAGATCTGCCACCATTGACATCAGCGTGAATTGCCGGTGCTGTTCTCAGGTGTGATGGTTCCCCTCTCATTTGCTCCTGGAAGTTAATGTACACTCTACAGCAGAGTTGGCTATTAAGTGAACCTATAGTTGAAATGAAAACGCAGTTCATCATATAAATTTACTTTTACATATTTTTTTTATTCAGACCATGAAGAGGGTAACGTCTTTCAGATCTGTGAAATTTAAGTATGATTATGACCACTCAATGATCAGCATTTTGTACTTTACTGTTGAATGTTCATCTGCAATAGCTATGTTGATACAGGATATTGTATCTGGGCAGTGCAGCCCTGCTCAGGAAGTTGTAAGGTTCTAGAAAATACTGAATTTCTTTGTTACTTCAATGTAATGGCAAGATATCACAGATCCTCCCAATTTGAGAAGATTGCGACAACTGGAGAAGAGTTGCAGGCTCTTCTACATGTGAAGAGTTTACACGATCATCCATTGCATATTGGCATAAACGCACATGCTCAAAAGTAGTTCAAGTAGGAAAGCAATTATTGAATCATTACCAGAAATGAAAAACTAGCTCTCATACAAGCATCTTTTTTAAGCGATTTCGAGACCTGGAGCTGCTAAAATAACGGCATGAACTGATGATTTCCAGAACCTAAATATAGGTAAGCTACAATGTTATTATAACGCCAGCAGAGGCTGAGTGTATCAGAAAACATTTTTTACAAGCAATTAGTGGCAGCCAAATATCTTACCAGTTCACTAGGTTTCCATTCAATTGGCTCTTCTTTCACAGATATGCAGTCATCATCAATCAGCTCTTGCTTCATTGGAAGACCTTCCAAAGTAGCAAGAAACGAAGCAGCAGTACTGACACCTGAAACTTGTAATATAAGTATGGCGAAATTTGCACATTTGAATGACAGTAAGGTATTTATTAGAGTAAGAGAAATTAATAGGGTTCATCATAATAAATTCGCAGGCGCAGCAGTAAAATTCTTGAGCTCGACTTTGCAATAAACCCCTGTAAGCTTTAAGAGCTGTTGCGTTCATCTCAAACTGAGGTATACAGAACACACTTGAGAATATTCTCATAATGCATTCGACGAAGCAATCACGTAGTTATATGAGCCAGTATATTACGATATTCGAATATCCTGCCTTTCAAAGGCAAAAACCACAGCCTATCTCGCAAATGATACAATAAAGAGTGATAGTTGAGAACTTTTAGATATTAACACCACACAAAATGGGTAAAGCATCATGCCTATATGTAGAAACATGCCATACGGTTTTCCAACTGGCTGAATTGCATTTATATAGCGCAAGATATAAATATGGTTATATGTATATGTATGACGTTTGGCAGTGTTTAAGCCCCATTTTTGTTACAACGTAAGATTCTTCACGATTTTCGAGACAGCTTCCACACCGAATTAGGGGCAGCAAGGATACCGTTTCAATGAAAATGTAACTTGCACATGTCTTTAGCTAAACAGATGACATGGTTTTTGCCACCCTCTATTCCAATAGGTGACAAAAAACTGCTTTCATTTTGCAGGAATGAAGCTAGCAAGTTGGGTCGCGGTTCTGTAGAGACCAAATGTCAGCTATTTGAAGTAAGGTACTGCTTTTCCTTTTATTGTAACTCGCCTTGTGAAACTTTCAACTGAAATGTATCGAATGCCTTTAGATAGCCTTTAATGACCTATCATACCATACTAGCTGCAACCAGTAGAAATTTCATACAACAAAATTACCTTTCTCTAGTGCTATCTCAGACCCATAGTATCCTGATTTTTCCCATCTTATAATGAAAGAACCAGTGAAAATTCTACAAAATAAAAGCATTATTCAATGACGATGCCCTCAGACCTGTATCATGGATACAAAAGATGAAAAATGTTACAATTCTGGCAGTGAAAGTTCTACCTTAGGCCTGTAAGCAGTAGCGGTTTAAATGTGAAACTTGACTCCTTCTCCTTTTGATCCCTTTGCAGGTCATACTAAGGATATCTCAAAAATGCCTCAACTTTTCTCTCTCAAGTACTGCTGAATACATCACGGATGTACTAAATAATGGAGGAAAAGTAGAATTATCAGTACTATATAATAATTCATGTCGTGTTTTTATTTATTTATTTATAACTATATTTATTTTTTTCCTGTCACGCTCTATGGGAATAAGATAGGAGAAAATTCAGGTGCCAAAGACGGCATCTTGGATACAGAGGTCGCACTCAGGCGCTCCAGCTGAGGGGCCTGAGCCTGCCTGCCTGACCATGTCTGGATATATTCATTGTTAAATGGTGCTACGGGTGATGTCACTTCACTACGCCTCATAATATCAATCCAATTTTTTAGCAGAATGCTGAATTTTCATTCAAGAAGTCTTGTGAACAGTAACAAGCACATGCACAGCGGAGATTTTCCTGAAATGCTAATTTTCTGCCGTCATTTCTAATGACGACTCGGGCCACTATATATAAATAAAAACACAACGTGAATTATTATATAGTGCTGATTGGACGATGTAGCTTTCTCTTCAAGTATTTCACGGGTACTGGGCAGTAGTCAACTATTTCATCTAGCTCACTGTCCTTCTCTGAGAGTGTATATTTCGCTTCAGAGGCCGAAATTTGAGCACTTCAGTGAAGCAGAGAGTTAAGTATGGACGACGGTATTATGGATACAGAGCACTAACATCGCACATAAGCTAACTGGAGGGGCATTCAAGTGTATTGTAATGGTTTAAACGAAGACGTGCTATCAATGGAGAGATGAAGCGCCTATGGGGCACGGTGACAAGAAAGACTTGAAGCAGAAGGGTTAAAGAAGAAAAATAAGAGTTGCTAATAAGCGAGGAGGTGAAAATGTGGAAATGGCAAGTCAAAGAAGAGAGCAAACATATCGGTTACTGCGTGAATTTTTTCACGCACGGGTTCTCTAGTAATATAGATTTTGCTGCGAGCGAATGCACAAAGGTCAACTTGTGCAAACATATTCGTTAAAAAGAATACCGTAAGGCCTTTCTCATGACTGATCTACAACTCTGATGGCTATAGATAGGCCTGGCCAGAAACTCTCCAACGTACTTAGCCAATGGCAATAAATACTGTCACCAGACGAAGTCAAACAATGGGCAGTTAGTTAGTTATAAACTTTGTTTAACCTCCGTAGCCGCAACTCAGGCGTTCCAACAGAGATGAGTGTGTAGTATTTAAATACCACATAATTTGTCGCGTGGCCTACGTGCGCTACT
>LQNS02278129.1:7815926-7830867 GCA_001587735.2 Parhyale hawaiensis | reverse complement strand
GATACTTTCCAAATCTCGTTGCACAGATAGCACGTCTTCCACAGATTGCACAGCAGCTAGTATTCGTGTATCATCAGCAAATGACGAGGGTACCGCATAGTTACATCCGGACCCCATGTCATTGAGAGGAAGCCTTCAGTGGGAACAGTGTCGAAGGCTTTGCTGAAATCAATCAGCAAAGCCACCGTGCGGTGCAGGGGTTTAGGCTTATTCATACCTTAGGTTGCTTTGAGCAGAGCAGATGTTGTGGAATGCATGGATCGGAAGCCATGTTGGTGAGGAGCGGGTTGGAATGCTTTGTCAGCAGAAGGCTCTCCAAGACCTTGGCAGTAGGGCACAGGAGCAATACTGGGCGGTAGGAGGTCCCTTTGTTCTCAGCTTTGGATGGTTTTAGAATGGCAATTATGTTTGCTTATATCTAAAGAGCGGGGATGTCGTCGTGAGCATGGGAGAGATTGCATAGTCTGGTCAGATAGAAGAGACCTCGATGGCCAAGGTGCTTGATTTGTAAGATAGATAATTGGTCATTGCCTATAGCTGTAGAGGTTCCAGAAGCATCAATGGCTTCTCGAACCTGAGAGGGAGTGAAAGGGTTGAAACTATGATAAATGAGATGACGCTTTCGGAGGACGCGTCCGGCTCGTCTGGGTGAAATGGGTAGGACAGGAGGATAGGCGGCAGTAAATTGCTTGCAAAAGCCCCTGGCAATATTGCCGTTGAGGGTAAACGTGTGATTTCCAAAGGAAATCGGCTGGTTGGGAGGAACGGAAGACCGCTTGCCTGATAAAGAGCGGAGTGTCGACCAAAATTTGTTGGGATTGCTCTTGGGATCACAATCCTGGATGGTCTGTTTCCAGGCCTCCCGGGCAGCGCTGGAGATGAGGCGTTCAGCTTCATACTACAGCTGAGGAAGGGCAGGGTCTTGAGGGATAGTGACGCGGAGGTGGTCACGGCGGGTGATGGCGTCTTTGGCTTCCGGGGTGAGCCGAGGGATGAACTTCCTACGGTGGCCGGCTGGTATGCGATGCTTGGCAGCTGATGTAAGGGCACGATTGAGAGCCTTCAATCCGCCGCTACAGGAGGAAGGGAGTGGGAGAGATGCGATGAGTTCCTCACACTCGCGTGTGAATTCCTCCCAGCTAGCCCTCCTGAAATTTATAAAGGTGCATCTAGGACCGGGACGTGAAGAATTACTGGATTCTGCAGCAATAATGATGAGTAGGTGGTCAGAGGAGAGGGTGGTTGTGGTGGACCAGGTGTAGTCGAAAGCTAGGTGTGCTGGGATAACGGTAAAGTCCGGACCATCACGAGGGACCCTGGTTGGAGAGTCGCCATTGAGGTGACAGAAAGCTCCGTTGTGGATAGAGTCACTGATCTCCGCACCCCGGACAGCAGCCCGCTTATCCTGGGTGGCAGAGAATCAATCGGAGTTGTGGGCATTAAAATCACCCATTATAAGCGTATCAGCATAGGAGTCAGAGAAAAGAGTGGAGGAGTCGAAACGGTACCCAGGTGGGCAGGAACTAGCCGGGGGAACATAGATATTAAGAAGGGTAAGGGGTGAGGAACCCAGGGTGATGGCGACACCCAGGTGTTCGGCTGTGTGATCGTTAGATAAAAGGTGGTTTGTACTAATTTGTTTAGGGATTTCTTATCTAATCAGGAAGAGCAGACCGACACCACCATTGGGGGTAGGACGGTCTCTCCGGACCTGAGTGTAGCCAGGGAAGGCGGGGAGGGAAGAGCTAGGAGTAAGTTTGGTTTCCTGTAGGGCTACGACGGTGATGTTGTTGCTGTGGAGCAAAGCGGCGAGTTCGAGTCTGCAATGAAAGATTCCGTTGCAGTTGAATTGCATAAAAGTAAGAGGAGAGCGAGCAAGAATCGGAGGGAGACTGGCAGCTCTCCTATGGGGCAGAGTGAGGGGAAGGAGGGGTGGGAGGGGGACCGAGGTGGCGGAGGGGGAGAAGAAGGTAAGTGGGGAGGGAGTAGTGCACATCTAGGGCAAATCCAATCAAGATGGTAGCTCCCGGCGCTGAACAAGCGTAAGCAGGGCTTGTGGACCCTGCTCGCGCAACCTGAGCACCAAGTAGTCGTAGAAAACTTTACTAGCGCTTCAGTAGCGCTGAGCACCAGAAGAACCACCCCATGCGGGTGAAACTCCGAGTGCAAACCGAGCAGGGGTTGGTGGGCCCAGGGTTGGGGTTAATATCTCCACATATGAGGAGGAATAACGGGAAGAATGAGACAGAAAGGGAAGAGAAGTAGGAATGGGTCTGCCGACAGTAAAGCGGGCAGGTCGTCGGCAGCAGGGGCCTGTCCGTCGGGGAAAACACAGAAGACAGGAAGGAGGGAAAAGTAAGAGAGTAGAGGGAGAGGAGGAAGGAGCCACAGGACCCAGAAGTCTCTGCTCTTGCGATGAGTGCCTGCGGTTGATCTACAGAGACCTTCATCAGCGCCCCCCCCCCGGTCGTAGACGCACAGGCATCGGGTGGATAGGGTGGGTGTTTAAAAATGCCTGCTTGACGTATGGCACAGGTCTAACGGCCTAGAAGTTACATCTCAGCACTCGTGCAACACCGGGGGAGCGTGCAATATCCCCTGACATAAACAAAGTTTTGTCCACTGCGGTGCATCAAATACATAAAAAAATGTACTTAATACTCTAATAAGTGAAGCAAGGGTACAAAATTTTTTGAAGTTTGAATAGCTACATTTATTCTACCACATTGATCGCAGCCCAAGGAAGGGAGAAACATCAACTTGTTACAATATCTTTCACGACAAACAAGTAATGCTGCACAGTGGGATACAAATAGAACTACCTTACTTTGTGGTGTGACAGCGAGAAGTTGCAAAAGTAAACACATATTGAAGCACAGGGACATCAGAATCCAACAATGCACATTGAAACTGAACACTGAGCTCAAATATCTAATGATTGCAGCCGATTTTTGAAATTAATATAATGTGTTACAGAGAGCACTAACTGTATTTTATCCAGTAGAAAATAAACGCTTCTAGTGCCAGGTCCGAGTCTACATAATTTTACACTTCATAAGCATATGAAGATCAACACTATACGACGCCGTGGGGAAAGTGCTACTCTACTAGCTCCTGTTCTATGATACGCTATGATTTATCTTCTATGAAGCAATGTACAATGCCGTCGCATCGAAAACAAACATATTGTACCGATACTCCTTCTTCAGTGGCACTCATGGCTACGGTCCTCCAAGGGACGCTGCAAAGCATAACTCATGGTTGTAGCTGATCTTTTAATTCAATTAACCAAGGAAATAAGCTCAACCAAATCCGTATAGGCAAACTAGAGCCAGTTTCCAATGGCTCCTAAGTCAAAAATTACCTGAACCGTAAATTAATGAACGACTACAGTGAATGCTGACGAAAAAAGCACAAGAAACAAAGCCATTTATTTGCAGGTGCCTCTAGAGAATTCACAGTATAAACAGCATCAGGTTCCGACCTTATGAATACACTAGATCATTTCTTTGTGTCACTGCTCAAAGTTTAATTCTTTTAAGCTGCGTTCAATATTGAGAGTACAAATTGTTACCTATGTACCTGATATGCATACATTTGAAATGTACAAATCATTGCAACTTCTCCAATTTGATGATATATATAGATATTTTTTACTGAAACTAGCACATAAATTTTTATATTATGACAAATCCTTGTATGATAAGTATCTTTTGCCACTATTACCTCCCCATAATTATGCAATGAGGAGAGTAAAATTCAACCTACCCATTGTACGACTCAACGTTGAAAAGCAGGGCACCGTATTTCAATTAGTGAAATTAATAAATGAGACCTATGATGAGCTGCTGAGACCAATGGCTGCATACAGTCTGAAAAAATATTTAATAATGCTGCTCTAAACGATAACTGAATATTGATATCTGAACATTAAGAAATTATTTTTTATGGTATGTTTCAGTTTTGTTGCCCATTGTACAATGAGTGTGCAGTAGCCTTTGGTCCTGGAAGCGAAGTTATTAAATTATCCTTTGTCATTCGTATTCTTGGGATCTTTAATAATAATATGTGAAAAAATCGTAACTCATGCTCAGTATCGGCAATGTGGCTTCACTCTATAACCATAATGTTCACTGAATGGCTCTTGACGCTTTTGAGCTTCTTGGTGGTTGAATCCTAAGCTATCGTGTGAAAAATCACTTCTGACATGTTGATGTGACCGAGCGCACCGTGCTGCCACCTGGTCGGGGTTTCAGCTCGGGTTTGGCGCTCGGTCATTTCAATGGGTGGGTAGCTGGAACCCCAATCCTATTGCTCTCTGATGTTTGTTTTTTTTTTAACTCTCATTGGCAATAAATGAATACATAGTGGTTTATAATTTTACTGGTGGGATTGTGCCACCATCTCTATTTTTTTGCACTATATAATTATTGTCTTCATGTTGATATGCAATTCTACTTTTTTTCTTTCCCGGTCCAAGAAGCGCATATGCTTTAGTGACCATTTGTCACTTTTGTACGTTTTAACTGTGACGATTACTGTGTTTTACGAAATTTTGAGACAAATAAATTTCTATGGAGTTTCTTAGATCAAATACGATTAAACTGAGAGCGTCCTAAATCTACCTCACTCTCTACAGGAGCATAAAAAACTTTTTCGAATTGACAAAGCATACAGACTTGGCCAACTATCGTCATCAATAAGGATATCCTGCTTCAACCGTACCCAAGGTAACGTTAGACTTTCTTTGTGTTAACAGCTTGCATTGTGAATTATGATATCAAAACATTGCAGCATACGAAGAGTCATTTAAGAGCACCCAACGACGCCAATGAAACAAAGCAATTGGAAGTAAAAAAGAAATTGTTTACCTGCTAATTGAGTGTACATATTCCATACGAGATTTAAATAAGTAGGATATTAGATAGCTATCATCGCTTTTCATATTTATTTTAAACGAAGCGTTCCCGAGTTTCACCTGAAAAGTGGAAACCAGAGTTTTCATCCGGGTACCCCAGTCGATTCAAGTCCAATTTTCAATATGGGAAACTCAAGAAAATTTCAGGAAATCCCAGGATTTCTTTTTTTTTTTAAATACCACAGATATTCATTTTGAAGCTCTAGTTACTTAAAATATATCAGTTAGTGCGCGATTAACTCATCAAGGAGCAGCAAGCAAGGCTACATGTTTAATTTTTTCACGAAAATCGCTGTATTTCGGTTTTAAGGGTAATTTGAACCAAAGATTTTTTCTATTCAGGGATGTAGTGACTAGCTTCATGAGTGCGTAAATGAGTTTGTTTTGGCTCCCGTTTGCACTAGCTATGTACACATTACTATTACTATTGCACAACAGCTACCAGTTTCTTCTTGAGTTAAAAGGGCTGCAGTTTGTAAGAAAGGAAACAATTATTTCCAGTAACTGCGTCACAGCAAAACACACGGTGGTAATACTGATAGTACGCAGTGTACGATTCGTAGCTGTTGGCTTACTGCAAAGCACGATGATCCACAAACACTACATACTTTCTCTGATATTTCGGTAGAAAATCATGAACTGATGTACAACTGGTGCTATATATGCCACTCAATGTGCCAAACTTTGTGACCAGCGGGAGGGCTCGCTGCGTGCCATCTCCACAAAGCATGTAACATTTGCAAGCCAGACTCTTCAATGCACGCGCAAAAGAGTTCGTCTATCATAGTCTATTTCAATATTTTACTCTTTCGAGAATCAGTCATTTGACATTTGCTAGCATATACGAGTGTACAAATTGATCCGAGTGGATCATATACTAAAATTATTCGGGATTAGTAAGGGGAGTTGGTGGCCATTGCAACTTTTTATCCCGAGTGTTGAAATACAGAAGCCAAATTTCATTTATATATATAAATCCATAGCAACGTCCAATATGCATTACAAGAAAAAAAAAAAGAATTCTTTTCTTACGTGAACGTGTGAAATAAATGGACCTCAATACCCTAGAGTCACAGAAAATTGCAGAGGCTGCAGTACCTTCTTTCGATGCTTGATCAGAGATCTCTTCCTGAAGAAACGATGACCTTACGGGCCGAGAAACTTATTGAATCTAAAGAGTGTAATCTGGTAAAACATCTGGGGTGAAATTAGTACCGTAGTGAGGATAGGCAATAGGAGGTATGTTCTTCCTCTGATATGCTAATAATCCGAATTCCTCGATGGAGAGTACAGCATTGGTAAATTTGCTTTCAGTCAGATGAGTATTTCATGTTTTCAAATTAGCTAAGTCCCTGTATTGCCATGTGTTTTAGAGCCATAACGATACTGGTGCTGCCATATCCTGGAGGAAAAGTCTAGCAGATGGATCAATTAAGTGGATTGAATTAAGAGGACTTTCATGACCTAAACATTTTACAACATTCTAGAGTCTTAGCTGGATACCTACAATACATAAAATAAAAGATGGCAATATCCCTAACTTCAACAGTATATATCTTGAGCATGTGCAAAAGGAACTTTGCTTCTGTACTGAGAACAGAGGCATGCAAACCGACAGAGTGACTGCCCTACAAGCATCGAGCGAGTAGAACCGCCCCACATAGGCTAATATAGGATCTAAGAGACGGCTATTTGGGTTTCTTATTCCTAGATAAGCAGAAGTCACACTTGGTGCAGACTTTTTAAGAACAAACCTTAAGAAGGGAGTCAGGCTCCAGAAATTCTTTTTTAAGAAACATGAGTTAAAAATCAGTCTCCACTTGAAGCAAATGCTAAACTGAATTGCTTAGGTTCCCCAACTCGTATTGAACTGAGGCCGTGAGCGTGTCTGGAAATATTGCAGAGCTTACCGACGGCACGCCACCATCAACGATCTACAGAGAGCATCAAAATAGCAATATTGAAATTAAGCTATTGCAGAGTGCAGACCTCTCATCTAGAAAGCTGTTTACTCTAGCCTAGGGAGCGCCTTGAACGGATCTGCAAGCTTTATTGAAAATGAGAAATACAGTATAATATTGCTGCAATTAGAATTTAGTGAGAAACATTGCTCAACAACTATTTTTGGCATTATCATTAGTGGATCAGCCTTAGGTGGGACATGTCAATTTTATTGTCTTTTTCATGAACGAAGCATACAGGAGGTAATGGCCTTAGGTTCTTAGGAGACGTTCCTCAGATGGCTCCTTTAATAGGCATGACGAAAATAGGCTGCAGCATTGTGTTATAACAACTGAAGTCGAGTTGGCACATTGTTCAGTTTTCAAAGTGGAAAAAAACTTGCTCTCCACGGTTAATTTCCAGCACGGAAGTTTCAAAATCTGGCCATGTCTCGTTTGTCAGCTCTGGAAAGTGATAAGCACAATGGACAACAAATGAAAAAATCCTAGCAGGTACATGGTGTCAAGTGAGCGCAAACCTGCCTAAATAATATTAATTGTTCACGCAAGGTTGCTATCAAGATGTTTCCTAGCGATATGACGATCTAGATCACTCTCTACAGCATAGGCAAAATCACATTCATTACATTGAAAAACTTTCTGCCTTGAATGTTTGCGAGCGCTATGAATGTTCAGATCACGCTTTGTAACGCAAGTATAATCACATTCACTGCATTTAAATGGCTTTTCTCCCGAGTGTTTGCGAGCAATATGAATGCCGAGATCATGCTTTGTAACACAAGCATGCTCACATTCAGGGCACTTGTACGGTTTTTCCCTTAAATGTTTATGAGCGATGTGCACGCCGAGTTGCTGTTTTGTAACACTAGCATAATTGCAATTACTACATTTAAACGGTTTATCTCCACAATGCTTGTGAGCAATGTGACTAGTAAGGTAATGCTTTGCAACACAAACATAATCACATTGACTGCACTTGTACGGTTTCTCTTCTGAATGTTTGCAAGCAACATGTACGCTGAGTTGCTGCTCCTTAACATAAGCACAATTACATTTGCTGCATTTAAAAGGCTTATCTAGAGAATGCATATGAGCAATGTGGCTCTTAAGGTAATATTTTGCAACACAAGAATAATCACATTCACTGCATTTGTAAGGTTTCTTTCCTGAATGTTTACAAGCAATATGTACGTTAAGCTGCCGTTTCGTAACAAAAGCATAATCACATTTAATGCACTTGAAGGGCTTATCTCCAGAATGCTTATGAGCAATGTGGCTACGAAGGCTATGCTTTGTAACACAAGCATAATTACATTCGCTGCATTTATGAGGTTTCTCTTCCGCATGTTTGCAGGCAATATGAATGCTGAGCTGCCGCTTAGCCCCACAAGCATAATCACATTCCATGCACTTAAAGGGTTTATCTACACAATGCTTGCGAGCAATGTGGCTTTCAAGACTATGCTTTGTAACACAAGCATAATCACATTGAAGGCATTGAAGAGGCTTTGTGCTACAATGCCGGCTAATAAAATGACACCTCAAGCCCGTCTTGTGCATAGCAATATAATCACAGTTTTTACACGCATACTCCGGCTGTCTCGAATGCTTGCTTCCATAATGGGTGTTCATGTCTTCATCAGAAGCACCGACATACTCACACATACAACACTCAAGAAGTTGCCCATTAGAATTCTCACTAGTAGTAGAAGCTGCAGGACTAAAATCAAAAGTGAGCCTACGAGGTGATGATGCGTCGCACAGCTTGCTCAAGGTCTCAAGATCGCCGAACGAAGTTGGGTCAGCTGAGGTAGCGGCTGCAGTCACGGTCTCAATAGAGGATTGTATAGCAACTGTGTCTCCAAAGTGAGGCGCCTTGACCTCTGTTCTGTGTGCATCATGCCAGTCAACTACTTGGAATGCATTTGTAACCTGAAAAATAACATTACTTATTACAATGGAATTGACGGGTGAATAGAGAGTAACATTATGAGTAGGCTAAGCTGTTATTCTCAATATTGACATATGAAATTTTTGCATAGATTTAGTTAAAAGTTTCTCAATAAATATGAAATGACCAGGGGCGAAAAGGAAGGGACCTAGGATATGTCTAAGAGAAATGCGAACCAAAGCATTAGGGGTTCCTTTGCACATATTTTTTCAGTCCTCCTCTGAAAGTAACCTCCTATTGCTTACTTTTAAATAACTCTACTTCCCTACCTTCAATGACAATGGTTGAATAGAAAAAAGACACAGTTATCATAAAGAATAACATGCTCAAAGCACTGTGAGAGTGGTGGCAAGACCCAGATGGACTGCTGCTACTTCGATGAGCAGCAAGTAAAGTGAATCTCTTGGCTCAAAAAATTCAGAAACATCTACATATAAACATAAGCAGTCAAGTCGTACCAGCTTATTAGGAAACCAGTTGATGGGCTCTTCCTTCACATGCATGCAGTCATCATCATCAGTATATTGTTGTTTGATCTGAGAAGCTTCTGCCGGTGCACGATGAAGAGCAGTTGCGCTATCATCTGAAACCAGAAGAACAACGCAAAAATTCATTCAACTGAGCAATGCGAGACCTAGTTTTGCATCAACCACTAACAGCCTCATGCTAGCAGCTAGCTATCGAGACTAGAATAATAACTCCTGCAAATGACAATTACCCTCGTCCTGTCCTAGCGCTTTCATATTACGTCTTAGAATAGCAATCACAAAATAAATTTGTAACACTTTATTACCGAAGATTCTTGAATCATTTACTTAGGAAAATCTTTAAAACCTTGAGAGACAACAAATCCAAAATAACGAATGTAACATAGCATGATTCTTTTCACTCGGCCTAGCTTATCGTTTCATCACGTTCTTTTCTTTTCACTCGGCCTGGCTTATCGTTTTATCACGTTCTTTTCTTACTACATCAGTGTATTCATATAAGGTGACTTTGTATCATATATGCAATGGTTGCGTGAGAGGCAACAATTCAGGGATGTTAATTGAACAAATGGTAAATATAAAGTACGCTTAACTACAAATTTCAACTAGGCAACCAACAAGCACTGACACGTGCTGAAGATAAGGGTCAATTTTAGGGATAATACGAAAAGTACAGTAAAGCTTTTATTATATGTATAGGCGTTACTGCATCAGACAAAGTAGCTCACTAACTGGCCCCAGAAGAGTTGTTGACCACAGATCATCAAGAGCTATGGCGCTCGCGACTGAAGACTTTTATACCCCAACCATCCCCTTATCCGTTTTGGGACAGTACCCCTCGCACTATCAGATGCCGATGCCGCTGATTTCAAAAGTCAAGCACAAAAGTTTTCCTGCTGGCAACTGTCTCGATCCGCGCAGTCTGCATGTCAGAATAAATATTTAAGCGATCGGCTTCTGCAGTAATAGTCGTCTTCAAATAATTGTCGGGATACCTTAGCTAATATATTCACGCATAGATAATGAATGAGGTAATGGTGACAAAGATTTTGCTGAGGAGCAATTTCCCTATATGTTTCTCACAATGCATAAATACCTGCTGCTGCATGTGCTTTACAGCAAGACTGGTTAGAATTATTCTTTTTAAATAAACTAAATGGCTATCAGGTAGTGTAAGCTTAAGAGCAGAACATTGTGTGTGAGTGCATTAGTTAATTTCCATACAATCGAGAACGTAAAAGAGGGGGTAAAACTACTGGGACTGCGGACGAAACTAAGTTTTCGAACGGAAGTCTCTTGCAAGGGACAGTGAAAACTTAGAATATCAGGTAGATAAGTATTAACTGTGCAGTCTTCACAGAATGAAGAGAGATGCAACAATATGGACAGGTGTCGACAAAGGAGTCATTCAATCTCTTTCAAACCAGAAGCGTAAGTCGGATCCCACAATGGCGAAGGTGGGTTCTATCATCCAGTGAAAGGAAATGACTCAGAGAGATGGATTTCTAGAGGCCACCATACTTCAGCTCTCTTAGGGGAAGGGCAAAAACGGCGCGGCAACCAGGATAAGATTTGCTGTTTCGCGCTTGCAGCGTCGCGGAGGCTCATGAGAAGATGTCTGTTTTCCTGTCCTTGGTGTCTGTTGATGCAATGGCCTGCGATGCAGCTACGACAGAGTCTGTAGTGTAAATAGTGTGGCACATCAATAAAGTTGGTAAAGTGTTCTGTAACTCAGTTATAGTCTTTTTTTTCTGTGGCCGTGGAAAAAAAACACTCAAATATTTTCAAAAGAAAATAGGCTAAGTTGGTATTAGCTACAAGTAAAAGATCTCACCACTAGCGCCTGTTGTTCCAGTTATACACAGCCCGACTGAGGTCTTATAATCGTTCAACAGAGTTGGATCAGCTAAAGCCGTTCCAGCCATGTGGGGTTCATTCGAGAACCCTGCTGCAAGTCCGCCACCATTATCACCAGTGTGAGTTATCACCGCTGTTTCTTTGAGTGATAATTCCTTTTTCACATCCAACTGCAAAAAATGTATGTATATAGTCTATGCTAAAGATTGGCAACAGGCAACAATAATTTAGATCCAAATCAGTTTCAATTTGCAAAAATTTATGAATAATTTTTCTCAAAATAAATAATGTATTGCATCGAGCTACCTACGTTTTATTGGCAGCAAGCGTGGCGCAACAGCAATCAATAGAGATGTACATAATCTCTGCATTTATTACAGTTGAAATCATAAGGTCCAGTTCCTTTCATAAATAAGAAGCCAGAAACATTTAAGAAATTTATACATACTTACTGAACAGAATCGAAACAAAATCTAATTTGAGCAGTGAGATGACAAACAAAACTTTTGGAACGGAAAGGTTTCAACAGTCAACTGGTAATGTTGCCAAAGACAAATAAAGGAGAATCAAAGTAAAATTTCGATGAGATCGCATCTTGGAATTTGATGTTCCAGTGGTAAAAAAAGCTCTCCATTGCTCGTTTATTTAACGTCTTATAAAATATATGAGGGAGAGAAAAGAATTTGGAGAGAAGAAGGCTAAATGTTGGCCGGCAGGAGCTCTCCAGGCTTAATGAATTGTTAAATCTAAAAGAGAATCATCATAGGAAGAAAAGAACTGACAGAGTACCAGAGTTTCTTTGATATTCTAGAAGTAAGATAGTTGATGGACTCTAGTAACTATGCTTTCGGTACGAAAAACTAACACGGACATATATGGCAATCAAGATGAATTCACATTATGGTTGTAAAAAGAAACGGTCAAAGTATAAGATGAACAAACATGCCTAAAAGAGCCTAACTTTACAAAAAAATATGACTGAATAAGGCGCAGGCTAACGTCATAATGAACTGGAATGACTTTACTTGCGAGCTTTCGAGAGGGGAAGAGTTGAACCTAAAATTTTGGACTCTGATAATTCCGCAAACAGAGGTTTGCATGTGGAAAATTAAAATTTTCTGAGAGTACCAAAATGCTGGCAAGAAATGAGTATGAGTTGACTGCTGGGGTTTTCTAAACCTTAACAAAACGGTGCTTACTGATGTTTAGTGACTTGGTAACAGCTTTTGAAGGAGGCAAACCAAACTATCATCTTTTATTTTTAGATCTACACGTTTAAAAATGGAATCATTTACTCTCAAAGTGGAAACCGACCGTTATCGTAACTATGAATTGTACGAAAGAATTAGCCGTCAGAACAAAATTATACTAAAAATGCTAGGCAAACCAAAATTAGGAAAGCCCTCATAAAAAAAGAGATCCATCATAAAATCCTGGAAAACTAATAGTTCCACTACATTGCAAGCATTTCAAAGGTGTTCTAGGGGGAGCAGTACGCGTTCTTGTTCCGTTCCCAGAAGATCTATCTTTCAGGGAAGGGTAACAGAAACCGCACGTACTCAAGACAGGATTGGTCTCCAAACTGGGATATGAATATTGACACACGATTGATAAGCTAAAGCATAATGTGTGTCTAGCCTCTCGAAGCGTTTGAGAGCGTATAATGCGAGACATTGTGATGACGAGTACGGTTACACTAATAGCTAAAGCTAAAAAGGCGAAATATGAGAGTAGAAGAGCCTTGGACACGAGAAGGATGATAATACAGTGCGGCAAAATAAACCTTTGCACTTTAATGGCAAGACAAAACTTTACACGAGAAATATGAGTTAGCATTTCATTTGCCCTACTTGACATAATAAATTAAGTAGATGTTAGTGACGATGTCTTTCCTCCGCCCACCCATAGCAAACGTCCATCATCCAGCCAACCGTCAGTGAGGGTTGTGTGCTGCTGCACTGAGGTTGATAGTGGGTCGCTCTCGCCGACGCGTTATTTTTCTTTCTTATAAGCTTGAAGTCGTATAACTTTACACCTACTGCACACATTAGGTCAAAAAAATGCTTCAAAGGAAGAAGTAAACCCTTGCGTTAACCATTCTAGAAAAGGGAGACTCTGTGATTGCCATAACAAAAAAACTGGCGATGTCAAGAGAGATTATCAGCTGAAGCAGTCGGGGATAAAATTACCAACATGGACGGTGCCACAGAAGAAGTCAGGCTATGGCACACCTAAGAAAACTAAACTGAGAACAAATAAGCTTCTGAACCGTAGTTTATCCCAAATAATGCTTTAACTGTCGTTGAATTTAAAAACAAACACCCTAATCTCCTTCAGAACGCCACAAGAAGACAATTCACGATCGCCTGTAAAAGGACCCGGGTCTTCCACGTCTGCGTGCCGGAAAGAAACCCATGCTCTTCACGTTTCAGTCTTCTTTTTCTAGCAGAGTTAACGTAAGGGTTTACTCCTTCATTTGAATCATTTTTGACCCATTGTGTGCATTATATGACTTCAAACTCATAAAGTAAAAATAACACGTCGGCAAGAGCGACCTACTATCAACCTCACTGCAGCAGCACACAACTCTCGCTCAGGGTTTGCTAGGTGATGGACGTTTGCTATGAGTGGGCGGAGGAAATGCATCATCACTAACGTCTTCCCGCTTTATTATGCCGGGTATGGCAAACGAAATACTAACTCACATTTCTCGTGTAAAATTTTTTCTTGCCAGTGAAGTGTAAAGATTTTTTTTGCCGGCACTGTACATACGAGCAAATCAAACTAATTCTCGACAAAATAAAACATTTTACGTTCCGGGAGAGTCTCCCATCTTCAGAAAACTAAAATATACTAGACGGCCCTTTACCCGTTGGGTTATCACGATCGTCTTCGCTTTTTCAAAAAAAAGAACAGTTGTTATTCACTGGCCATAGACCACACGCTATTTGACGGTCCACTCCTGCCCGTACTGGTCACCATCAACAGTTTTTTGGCGTCTCTAAAGAATATTCAACACTCAGGTTGTAAACAAATTCAATTTATATGATACATATTCCAGTTATATTTCCCGTAGCACCTTTGAAGTTAACGTGCCCGTTCTTGCAGCCGAGCTCAGGTTTAACTTTCGAATCACAGATACAATCGAATTATATATACATGTCTCAAATTTCGTTCGATCTGAATGTGAAGAAACTGGGTTAATACAAGACACAAGTACAAGGTTCACAGACTTTTATATAATACTTAGGCGTCTTTTTGTGACCAACTTGAGGATGATTCCGCTTGATTTCGCATGAAACGCACGTTTTTGTGATCACTTTTTGACGTGATTCTGATAGCAATCCACCGCGATCAGTGGTGAAAATTGATCGCAGGGTTATTTCCTCCGTGGGCTAATCATGCGTGATCAGAGAATGATTCCAGCCATTGGACAAGTAAAAATTCAATATTTTAAATGAAAGTTCATGAGATTTTTATATTTACGGATAAATTGAACAATGTTCCTATGATTGTGAGTAATATTGAATTCCAGAATTGTTATTTTGTTAGTTTTATGCTTGTGTATGCTGTGTCTGTTCAAAATGCTTCAAATACTGCTATTATGTATTTCACCGGCAGTGTACCCCTGTTTTTCGTTAATACCTTTAAAACAAAATACCGGATGACGGTGAATTTTTGAGACAAAGATATTGACACCTGTACCTAATTTATGGCCCACCCAGCATATTTATATATGTTTTAATAACGGAGTTTACTCTTGTAA
>LQNS02278129.1:7773194-7805754 GCA_001587735.2 Parhyale hawaiensis | reverse complement strand
AACAAACAAACGGATGGACATATCTTCACCAAAAGTTAATCATCTGTTCCTCCCAACATACCTAACAATCCCTGTAAATTTCATCCAAATCGGTTCATAACTTTTTGAGTTATCTTGGTGACAGACAAACAGGCAACCAGACAGACAGACAAACAAACACGACGAAAACATAACCTCCTTGACGGAGGTAAAAATTATTAGGCTCAAATCCGCTATTAAAACTGAGGTCTAGAATTCGTTTCCTATTCATTCGAAAGCAATGCAATAACCACTCACCACACAGATAGCAAGTCGTTGGAAAACTTGATACGAACGAACTTCCAGCGACTTCGATATCAAACACTACATGGGGATGCTCCATTAAGTACTTGCTCATTTACCAATCCAAGTCCATCAACTGATGTCAAAGTTAGTATAATGAATCCGCAGAGAAGAGTATCACATCCGCTAAAGCAATACATTTGCAAGAAAACATGAATTTGTGTTAATTGTTTTCAGTAATTCCGCGAACGTTTCGAATTCCCTCGTAAGTAAAAGGGATAAACGTAACATGACATTTTCAAATTTGAAGTAGCTGCATTTATTTTACCACATACAGAAAAACATGAGAAGCGAGCAATATTAACTCGCTCCTCGTACAATGTCTCACTACAGACGAGCAGCACAGTAAAATCGGAAGCAAAGCGCCATAACTTTTTTACTCTGCAGTGTAAAGGTAACATTGTAAATCAGTCAAATACGGGAGCTACAAAAATCTTACCTGTCGAGTGGAGAAATGTAGTTAAGCCAATGCAAGGCTGGATGGTAGAGTCATGACTGTTACGAAGCTACCTACTGTTGAAGATGCTTCCGAGCGATGTGACCGTTAAGGTCACATTCAACTGCATGTGCAAACCTCACTCACCACCCTGCAGAACTTTCTCCTTTGAATGGTTGCGAGCAATATAAACGTTGAGATCACACTCTGTACCACAAGTGCAATCAGACGGACTGAATTCCATGGTCTTTTTCTAGGATGTTTGTGAGCAGTATATTGCTATGGTTACATTTCAAAATACAGACATCATAAAATAGAAAGCATTATACCGGGAATAGCAGCAGACTAAGGTGCTGTGCTTATGACACTGGGCACTGCAGGTTCGGATGGTAAACTGGACCGGAATGGCTTTGCCGTTCTTTAACCGCTGACTCGGCATTGATATCTGCAACGCTGTCGAGGCGGAAGGCACTAACCTTACCTAGATATGGCGAGGGTTGGAGGCACAGGACATTACATATGAGCCTTCCACCAATGTTGTCTTAGCTCTTGAAGAACCGTGGTCGAGAGCAGCGGCTCATTCTTCTGAAGCCAGACAGCCTATATATATCTTTGGCAAGAACCAAAGCTACTGTGATGCCTAGTAGGAATGCAGTCAAGCTGACTTTCTCTTTATTTCAGTTGTGTAATTTCTGTGTTTGGTGCTTATGAACCATTCACAGGCTGCATCGTAACACAAGCACAAAAACATTCACCGCACTTGTACGTTTTCTCATCTCAATGTTTGGAAGCAATATGTTCAATGAGTCTCCGCTTTTCTACATAAGCATTATCACAGTTGATAGACTTGAAAAGTTTATCTCCACTATGCATATGAGCAATATGTCTACAAAGGTTATACTTTGTACCACAAGCATAATCACATTCAGTGCATTTGAAAGGTTTTCCTCCCGAGTGTTTGCGAGCAATATGAACGACAAGGTGCTGCTTCTTAACAAAAGCATTATCACATTTAGTGCACTTAAATGGCTTATCTCCAGAATGCATTTTAGCAATGTGGCATTTAAGGTCATATTTTGCAGCGCAAGCACAATCACATTGACTGCATTTAAAAGGTTTCTCGCTAGAATGTTTCCTAGCAATATGCAAGTTGAATTGGCGTTTTGCAACGCAAGCATAAGCACATTTGGTGCATTTAAATGGCTTATCTCCAGAAGAATGCTTATGAGCATTGTGTCTACTGAGGTTATGCTTTGTGAAACATGTATAATCACATTCACTGCATTTGTAAGGTTTCTCTCCTAAATGCGTGTTAGCAATATGCACGGTGAGGTGCTGCTTCTTAACAAAAGCATGATCACATTTATTGCACTGAAACAGTTTATCTCCAGAATGCACTTGAGCAATGTGGCATTTAAGGTCGTATTTTGCAATAGAAGCATAACCACATTCACTGCATTTGTGAGGTTTTTCTCTTGTATGTCTCCGAGCAATATGCATGCTGAGTTGCCATTTCGTAACGGAAGCATAGTCACATTCACTGCATTTGAATGATTTATCTCCAGAATGCACATGGGCAACGTGACTTTTAAGGTAATGTTTTAGAACACAAGCATAGTCACATTGAGTGCATTTGTAAGGTTTCTCTCCAGAATGTTTGCATGCAACATGTGCATTAAGTTGCTGCTTCCTAGCAAAAGAAAAATCACAATCATTGCACTTATATGGTTTATCTTTAGGATGCTGATCAGCAACGTCATTTCTATGGCTGTGCTTTGTAACACAAGAATAATCACAGTTACTACATTCATTGAGTTCATCTCCAGATTGCTGATGAGCAATGTGGTTTTGTGCACTGTGCTCTGAAACACAGGCAAAACTATACGGACGACATTCAAGGGGATTTTTACTGCAATGCCTGCTAATAAAATGACACATTAAGCCCGTCATGTGAGCAGAAACATACGCACAGTGTTTACACTTAAATTCTCGCTGCCTTGAATGTTTACTCTCATAATGAGTCGCCCTATCCTCGTCAGAAGCACCGACATACTCGCACATACAACACTCGAGAAGTTTCTCATCAGGATTCTCACTAACGTTAGAAGCAGAAAATCCAAGAATAACAGGAAGCGTACGAGATGACGATGAGCCGTACAACATTGCTGAGGTCTCATGATCGCCCACCAAGGTTGGGCGAGCTGAGGAGTTAACTGGCTTATGGGTGTCACTTGACGATTTTATTGCAGGTGTGCCGCCACCATCACCATGAGGAGAATTGAGATCTGTTTTAGGCATATCACGCCAGTCAGCCACCTGGAATGAAGTTGTAACCTAAAGATTATCACTAAAATATGGGAACTGATGGATAAATTGTGAGAAACGTTAGGCTCCCATCCGCAATATTTTACACTGAAATTGTTATAAAAACAAAGATCAAACTACTTAGACAACAGGATGGAAGCAACAGAAATAAAAAGCATGGGACCTAAAGCATGCCTACATCAATGCTGAACCCATGAACAATAGGTTTCCTGTACACTATTCGCTTCTACACACGTTTTTCTTCAGCCGTGTAGTGTACTTTTACTCAGATTATAAATATCTACGAAATCTTCATATCCTCGTCTCCCTACCAATGTCGAAATACAAAAATGACAACCGGTATTTACTAAAACATATTCAGAGCACTTGGGCTGTGGGGACAGCAAACAAACGAAGAACTATTGCTAAGAACAAGAGTAGAGCTGATGCTGCATCGTTCACAGTTAAAAACACACAAGAAGTACCTGCTCATTAGGTTTCCAGTCAATGGGCTCTTCCTTCATATTGATACAGACATCATCGGTCAATTCCTGTTTGATGTGGTGTCCTGCTGCCGGCGCATGATGGATAGAAGTAGCGTTATCATATGGAACTGCAAAATAAAAAACAAGAATAAAAATAAATTCATTGAATGGATAATGCAGAAATCCGCCTTCCATCTACCATTAACAGCTCGTTTGCAAGTATACGAGACCAAGAAAATAACTCGCCCTGAAAACTACTCAAAAAAAAAAAAAAAAAAAACCATTACTCTCGGCATGTCCAAGTATATTTATAACAGGTTTAAAACAACTTTCATGAATGAAATTAGTTACAATAATTATACAAACGATCACTGATAATTCATTTACTATGTACAAATGGTTGAAAAAATAAAATGCAAAAAAAAATTGAAAACAATGAACGCTGCATAGCACAGCGTTATTTCACCGGATCCAGCCTTTCGTCCAGCACCTTCATTTCTACCTGCAACCGAGGATCGTGAAAGGTAAACTAATACACCGTAGAATGGGGTAATTGAGATCATGTGGGGCAATTGAGATATAGTGGGGGTAATTGGGATCAATGATTATTGTGGCCTTGTTAGAGTACTTACACAAATCAGAACATATTTTTTAAATGTCAAATCCTGGCAGATACCTACCACAAGCCTATAGATTGTATAAGTACTCACTCTAACAAGGTCACAATAATCATTGATCTCAATTTACCCCCACTACATCTCAATTGCCCCACATGATCTCAATTACCCCAGTCTACGGTACGCACAATTGTTTCTAAACAGAGAAATTATTCATAAATAAAGGAATATAGAAGCGGTAGGTGTCAGATGAGGATAACTGTCCATAGGCAGTAGCTGGAGGGATGTATTAACTAAATTAACTAACACACGAAGAGTAAAAAGAATGTGCTACTTGTGACTAGTGGTCGTTGACACAATCGGAAACTAGTTTCCGTGCCACAACCATGATTCTAGTAATAAAGTGAACGCGAATCCGCTCGCCTTTGCAACTTGCATTCATGCACAGAACTCTAACTTGAAAACACGGCTCAGATAATTAAGTATCAAGTGTACAGCGTTCATAAAAAGCTGAACGGTATCAGGTGAAGGGCAGCAAAATGAACGAGCACTTACACCGGATTTATCCAGTCTTTTGAGAGCCTAAAGGGCAGGGTCGTTACCACATCTTAGCTTTAACCAGCGGGCTCTGTCCTCGGGTGCGAAAGGAAAAATTTGAAAGAAGGGACTACTGGAGGCCGCTCTTCACGGTATGTCAGCTTGCTCCTGCTATCCTTTGGGGGGGGGGGACTTGACGGGAGCAAGGACACGTTTGCTATATTACGCTGGCAGTGTCGCAGTGGCTGATAGTAGGTTTCAGCTTTCTGACCTTCGGTGTTCGTCGATTCAATAGTCTGCCGTGCACCAATGAGTGGTGCGAGCACTGAGGTGCACCAATGACTGGTGCGAGCACTGAGGTGCACCAATGACTGGTGCGAGCACTGAGGTGCACCAATGACTGGTGTGAGGACTGAGGTGCACCAATGACTGGTGTGAGGACTGAGGTGCACCAATGACTGGTGTGAGGACTGAGGTGCACCAATGACTGGTGTGAGGACTGAGGTGCACCAATGACTGGTGCGAGCACTGCAATGCACCAATGAGTGGTACATATATATATATATATATAAATACAAAGCATCGAGCCAGGACTCAATCTGGGGACCTCGAGATTACCACGCTGATACTCTACCAATAAGCCACAGCAGCTAAAAGCAACGCAATCACACGAGCTGCTTGTGCTGCCCGCTGCATTCTATTAAAACACAAGGGTAGACAGATGAGCCCCTTGTGTGGATAATTCCGGGTGCTGACGGGACGAGAAACTGTAAGATCTTCCAGGTTATTAACTATTCAGGGTAGACGGATGAGCACCCTCATATAAACGTACGGCTCTGCCTTAATATGTTAGCCAGAATGCAGCGGGCAGCACAAGTACCTCGTGTGCTTGCGTTGCTTTTAGCTGCTGTGGCTTACTGGTAGAGTATCAGCGTGGTAATCTCTAGGTCCCCAGATCGAGTCCTGGCTCGATGCTTTCTATTTATTCCATTAAAACACAAGGGCTGACGGATGAACCCCCTGTCTGGATAATTCCGGGTGTTGACAGGACGAGGAACTGTAATATATATATATACTGTATATAGTATGAGAAGCCAAAGGACAGCCAAAGTGTGCGCAAGTCTCTTTTGGTCTTTTCCCTTGAAGCTATATAGAGAAAACGACCTATTCTAATATGAGTAAAAGGAAGTAACTGATTGAAAGCTATAAAACTAAATGTTATATTAGCATCATCTGCTCCTAAACCCCCGAAGTCGAGACTGAGGTCTTACAATCCCTCAACAAAGTTGAGTCATCTTAGGTTTCCCAGCTATTTGGAGTTCACCTGAGGGCCGTGCTGCAGGTCTGTCACCATCGTCATCAGCGTGAGTTGCCGACCCAGTTCTTTGGTGAGACAGTTCCTTTTTCACATCCAGCTGTTGGAGAATATACCAGAGCTTAGCCTCGGATGACAATGATTTGACCACAATTCAGTTCAAACTTTGAAAAAAATCATGTAAAACTTAAAGCACCGGCAGCGTTTGAACATTCTACAGGTAGCCAAGCTTGGCAGCGAGGTTATTAAGAGATAATTACCCCTTATTTGGAAATTAATCAATCTCGCAGAGCAGAGGTGGCAATCGCTGTGTTGCTATCCATAAAAGCCGTAGGAGGAAAAAGACCCAGTAGGAAAAAGCTCCCTCAGTCATTTTTATCAAACTGACAATAGCACATAGAGGGTAGGGATGTGCCGGATATCCGGTTACTATCCGGTTATCTGGCACTCTTCAACTATCTGGTATCCGGCCGTATAGTGAAGCTGTTCAACCGGATAATCTGGCAAACTGCACTGAGTAACATCCTTATATAATACAACGCTTCGTGTATTTATTTCGTGTCCGTTTTGAAGGAAATAGGCAAAAAATAAGCCAGGTTGCAGAGTTTGTAAATCGATGACCAGGCTACAGAAGATGGAGACGGCTGATCCTCATCCCTTTATCTGAAGACACTTCTTGTTTGAAACACTTCTTGAAATCGGAACGCTATGAATGTAGCTTCTGGAGTCCGATTTTTCAACTTTTTCTCTCAGGTCACGACGCATAAATTTGGCAGATGGTCAACGAAGCGCTCTGGAGGGGCTGATTTTTCACGGGTAGTAGACAACTATTTCTTCTAGCTTACTGTCTTTCAATAATTTCTTCTTCTTCTACAGCAGTATTATTACCGTTCAAAGGGGGGTTGCTGAAACAGATCTTGCTATTCCATGTATTTCTGTCCATTACCAAGTGTTCCTTCAGCTCCACACCACGCATATCATCCCTCACACTATGCGATACAGTCAAGAAAGACTTGAAGCAGAAAGGTTACAGAAGAAGTGAGAGCTACTGACAAGCGTCAGCGGGAAAATGAGGAAAGAAGTCAGATAAAAAAAACCTTGAGGTTGAAAGCACAACATAGGATCAATGGAGAAAATGAAATAAGTCAGAGAAGAGAAGATTCCGCAACGGCCTATATTAAGAATAAATATTGATTATTGCGTGAATTTTTTCACGCGCGGGTCCACTAGTTTGCATATGATTTCTAGAAACCGTGAAATTTATCACTTTATTAACCAACTTATTTTACTGAATTAAACGTCATTTGCTGTTGCGATGCATAACAGAGAAATGAAATTTTCTTGACATTTCCCTAGGGGCACAGTATTTGTTATTCACTGAATCCTAGACGCTGCACCATACCTAAACTGTGGTACTTCTGATGACTGTTACACTATACTCCCTTTATTTTGCAGATATCACATATCCTCCTGCGCCGGGTACTCTTCCTGTCCCTGATGAACACTGAAATAGATCTATTCTGGAAGTTGATAATTTTGTACTTAAAGTGTGAAAACAGACTGGGACGAAGTGCCTTTTTCAAGTTAGCATACTCTTCCTCATTGCGCTAGGTGGCTGTTTTGCGTTTGTTACCTACCTCTGCCGAGGACCTTATGTTTTCATCGGGTTCGTCTATTACTCTGCCCGTCACCAAGATAACTCAAAATGTTTTGGACGGATTTTGACAAAGTTTACAGGGATTATAAGGTATGTTAGAAAGAGCAGATGATTAACTTTTCGTAAGATCCATGAATCTGTTTGCCTGCCTCATTTTTCTCAATGCCGTAATTCATAAACCTATGGAGATTTTCCTGAAATTTACAAGAGTTATGAAGTATATCACGAAGAGTAAATGACCATATTTTTTTAATGATCTGTTGGTTCGTTTGTTAGTTTGTCACTGTTTTCCATTTTATGCTTGTTAGCGCAATACCTAAAAAATTATGATGGAGCTTTAAGAAATTTATAGGAGTTGTTAGTGATGTTAAAAGACGAGCATTACATCTCATGAATGTTTGTTAGCAGCATAGCTCAAAAAATTAAGAACGGATCTTCAAAAAATTGCTGAAGCTGTTAACACTGTTGAAAGGCATAAATGATTAGATTTTGGGGTTGAAACAAAGAAAATCTTGGTCTTAGAACTAATTTAAATTTTTTGATAACTATTCCCTTGCTTGGGGGAGGTATTTGCTTTCAGAGTGCTCTATTTTATATAGCTACCTAGCTACCTTGTGTACCTTGTGAGTCTTTGGAAGAAGTCCAGGTGACGTTTCTCATGTCAACCCACGTGTGTGGAGTAACGCTGCCGGGTGTCTTTTGTGAGACCACAGGTAGCGTTCAAAGAGAGAGCCAGCAGTGATTTATCTCCACACTGCTTGTAACTGCGGACCGCTAGTCTATCTGGCATTCGTCTTAAATGAGAATTCTGCAAATTTTTTAACTCTATATTTCTGATATCAGGGGCGTTTCGAATATTCCGAGGCATTTTGTTAAACAATCTTGCACTCCGTAAGGCGAAGCTATTAGAATATTTTGTGGCCACGGCTTTTCCCCCATCTCTGCTTGGGATGCGTACATCACAAGTCCTTCAAGTTCTTTCTGAGTGTCTGGCGACAATCCGCTCATTCCAGAATTTTCCAAACATATATGATTGTAAATCGCTCGAATATTCGTAGTATTGAATACAATTGGAGTGGAGACTGCAATTCGTTTGTGGGAATCGTACTCTTGCATGCCTCGAATTCTGGCCGTGAACGATCATTGGATAGCTTCAAGTTGTTCAAGCTTTTTTCTTGAACACGACAGCTAAAGTGGAGAACAGTATTCTATTTTCAGAAGAATTGTTTCCATAGTACGAGAATTACAAGTTCGTAAAACCTATCCTCTTCATTTTTTTTCCACAGCGATTACTCTTGCAATATATTCTTTGAAGGTAGCATCGTCTTGCATTCTCAATCTGAGTTCTCTTACAACTGTCTCTCAATTTCATGCCCATTACTGGTGGTATATAGTGTGGATTGAAAGAGCGTTTGATTTTCGTGCATCTTAGCAGTTCGAATTTTGTTTCACTAAAGGTCATATTATATTTTACCGACCATTGACATATGCTTCCCAAATCTCGCTGCACAGACAGCATGTCTTCCAGAGATTACACAGCAGCTAGTACTCGTGTATCGTCATGAAATGACGAAGGAACTGTTCTACATCAATCACAAAAAAATTGATCTAATTTACCTTCAATATCCGGCAGGATATCTGATCCCTGGCATACACCAGATATCCGGTAATCAGAAATCACCGTATATCCAATTATCCATCACATCCCTAATAGAGGGCCGGGGCATGAGTCCCGGTATCTCTGGGAATGAGCCTATTGGTTCGTGTACTGCCGCCTATCTAATCTAATATTTAAAGGCTCATTTCAGCTTATTCTAAAGTCCAATATATTCAAGTACCTATGCTAAATTATATTGTGCTAAGCTAAATTTTACTTGGAATTTGTATACGTGAAGTGGGTTGCGAGAGCTCCTATTTAGGTGATATGTTAAGTGAGGTGAGATTAAGCTGAGTTATGTTTGGTTACATGATGTTGGGTGAAGTTAAGTCAGAATAAATTAGGTTAGAGTAAATCAAGTTAAGACAGGTTTGGTTGGGTAAGGTGTGGCTAGGCTAGTCAAGGTTAGGTTAGAGTCAATTAGAAAAAGCTAGATCAGGTTGGGCTAGAATAGGTATAGTTTGGTCAAGTAGGTAAGCTTAATACAATTCAACTTAAATACATTTAAATAATACTTTTCTCAAAATAACTACGGACAGGATATAAAGACATACTAGAGCGGCCTTTTTTGCTCCGGGGCTTGCCTACTGGGGCTGTTTTCCTCCCAGAGCTTATTTCCTATACCCCCTCTGTCACATGAGAAATAAGTTCAGCATCATCATTTCTCAACACCAGTAATACCAGTAGAAGTATAAAGGAAGATCTGATACACAGTAACTGTGTGGGGCACAAAATTGCATAAAAGTTTAGATGAGAAGAACTACAGCACGAGTGGCGTAGCTCTCAAATAACATAAGCATTGCACAAATGTCGAGGAGAGCTAACATAGAGCGACAATAGGTGCAGACACGGCGTATTACCCTGGCCTCTCGTTTATGAAAAATGGCGGTCTTAGTGATACTAACCCTGGCATCCATATCGACCAGGTCTGTGTACTTTATTACGGTATCAAGCGCAGGTATACTGGAGAATTATTATCGATTACCCGTAAACAGCAATGATGAAATGTACACAGCAAAAAAGTAAAGTAATGCTTGATGCCGTTTTCCTAAATTGCAAGAAAATTATGGAAAGCATACGACCCCAGCAGTATAATTGGAAGCGATGAAGTGAGACCGGATTGATTCAGTAGGCATAAGAATAAAACAAAAAATAATTTAAATACTAGAATTATAATCGAAACTGAATAGTAAAGATCATCTTGACAGTGAAAATATCAAGTCTCATTAATCAAGAGATCCCAGAGCAATAAGCAATACAAGCAGCAAGTCTCACCAGCTCATCAGGTGTCCAGTTGTTGGGCTCTTCCTTCACAGCTACGAACTCAGTAGCAGTCAATTGCTGCTCGGCTGGTAAACTTTCCATCATAGCGAGAGCAGCGAGTGGCAGCGCTGGCACCTGAAACTGGCAATGAGACACAAGCGGTGAGACGAAGCTACCAGACTCTCAGAAACTGAACAGTAAGAGACTCGGTAAGCATGATTGAGTAGCGTGAGTGCGTGATGCTCGTGTATATATGGTACAGTGAAAGTGTGAAATCAGTAATTTCATGAAATAACTGAAAATTATAGCCATTTGAAGAAGACCTGAAGTTGATGTTATTGTTATCATATTAAGTAGCTAATGTTCATTATTTACCTTCCTATATCATTCACTTTGCTGGAATCTCATCATTCACAGACATTCCTAGTACGGCAATATGTGAGGCAAGATTACTTTTGAAGCCATGGAGCGCTCCATTCTAACCTTGTAAGGGCCACGGTTCTTCCCAAAAAACGCTCAACTATTGCTCTTTCTATGAGAAGCTGATATCTTAGTCGGCCCTGATGGAACTCAAATATTGTTTGATTTAAAAGCGCGAGATCTAGAAAAATTTCCAGTTACTTGCAGGTGAAGCTTGTTACTGATGCTACTCGGCAAGTAGCTGGTAATCTTTCTAGAAATGGATTAATAAAAAATAAGACCAGTTCCAGAAAAAGTTCCAAAATTTTACACTAAAAACGATTTCAATTCATCAGCTTCATTTAATTTTACCATGGAAGGGAGGATGGGGTCGACTGGGGTGGAGCTCAAATGCAACCACTTTCACGCGGTGAATCCTGAGTTATTATCACCCGCGAACGAAATGAAAGAGGTGATCAGGTTTTCGTTGAAGATTTAAGTACAGTATATATATTTGTATGTAGGTCCCCAGATCGAGTCCTGCCCCGATGGTTTGTATGTATATATATATATATATAAATTTAGTTGAAATTTTATTACCAACGACGCGTTTTGCTGTAACCTCAGCTCATCAGGTGGGAGGATCGAAGATGGGGAAGAATATTTCGTTGACATTATCAAAATTGCAGCCTTCACCATCTTTGATCCTCCCACCTGATGAGCTGAGGTTACAGTGAAACGCGACGTGGGTAATAAAATTTCAACAAAATTATTTGCTTCTGATCTAATTCTTCAATATGTACGCCATCTAGAACCAGAATATATATATAAGGTATACAATTGTCTGTCCACCCAATAAGTGGTCGAAGGAATTGAGCAATAGTCATAATTTTTTGTAGGGAGTTTGGTGGGTTGACCTAGATGCGACCCATGCCAAAAAACTAGACATAGCTGGCCATAGAAAATGACAGCGTTGAATTTTCTCTCCACAGCGGTGAATTTGCCTCCACCGCGGTAGATCGTCTGGAGAACGGGGCGTTCTATTTTTTTCCTATGTTATTATTGAAGAGCAAGTATCTAATCAACTGCAGCTTTGCCCTAGCCTCGTTCATAAAAAATTACTCGTTGAATTTACCCCTACCACGGGTGATGGTCTTACGCCACCGATGCGTTTTAGTTTATTTTGTATTTATTTCACCTATTTATGAGAAAAATACATGAAAAATAAGTCGCGAGTTGCATATTTACACATAAATCATCCAAACGCAATAAATCTACGACAATAAATTTGTCGTATAATAATAAGGGGCAATTATATAGCAAGTTAGTAGGATTTGAAGCAGTAGAAGATATTGTTTGAATTGCCTCAAATTTTCAAAGTAGTTTCTATTCATTTATATTTATATAAAATATATTCGTAAGGTACACGTAAGCATTTAAATTCATTTATAACTTTTGATGTTTTAAAAAAGTGTGCATTTTCATTTTTTTAAAGGCCCCAAAACTGTTTTTTATGCCCATGAGGCAGTAGAAGATACTGTTTTTTATTGTTGAAACAGGAGATTAATAAAAATTGAAATTACTGACTGCAATTTTAAAGGCATACACAAAAAGTTTAAATCCACTCTAAAAAAGTATATACTGTATAGGTATTGAGCATTTTGTAGAATTTGAGTTAAAATTTAAATTTTCATGTGCGATGAGGCAGCAGAAGATTAAGGCCGATTGAACTCGAATGGGGCACAATTTTTTTTTTTTCAAATAGGGTAGCAACTTTTTATAACTAGATCGTTTTGATATTTAAAAAAAAGTTTACAACGATCCACCCTACTGTCCACCCCTCGCAAGTGAGGCTGATGGTAATTGATGAAACCTCGATAAAATAATTTCCAAGAAATATAGCGATCTGAAACAAAAATAAATTATTCTTGGAGACGAAGGAATGCATATATCGGAAAGAAACACACATATATGAGCACTGGGCTATGATAATTTGCAAAATATATTTTAACAAATTTTTAAGTCATTTGGGTGTCCCAGGCTTCAATTATCGTCGTCCACAAGTGACATCAAGCTAGGAACTAGCGTTTCTCGCTGATTAACACATTTCTAGCAACATCGACGAGAACCGTACGTGTGTCGTTTGAGGTCGGTCTGCTGAATGGAAAAGATTTTATCGAAGTTTAGTGTATTCGCCATCAGCCTTACTTACAAATTTCAGGGGGCAGTTAAGTCAAGGAGATTTCATAGGGAGGAGGGAGCCCTGCGGCCTGTAATCAGATTCGCCAGCGAGTCAACCAGATCAGGTGTGGCTGCGATGCATTCATGAATCTCAATGGTGGAAGTGCCGCGGGAACAGGGAGTTTTACAGAAAAGCAGCAGACAAACTAATGTACTAATTTGCGATTGGTGCATACGGCGACTGGCTGCAGCCACACCCGACTCTTGAGCTTCAAGGACGAGGCTCCTGTCTCCCTCCTCTCTATTGAAGACAGGAGACAGGATTGGGCTTTTGAAGTACAGTATCGTGGGGCCTATGGCTCAACTTATCGAGATGCTATTCAGTTCGCACGCCGCTGATGTTGCCGTATTTGTGCTACGGAGTTTCACTGCATGCGGGGGAACCGTGGGAGTTCGACGTCCGATCAACAGGCGACCCGGGATTAGTGTGTCTGCACTAAAGAAAATATTGACTAAGTCATGCTTGATGCAAAGGGCATCCTTAGAGCTTTTTACACTAATTCTTTTTAGAGTAACTTCATATAGTTCGTTTAAATTACTGCGCATCTACTATATTTGTGCGAAAAGCTGTTCACAATAATCCTCTTAACCTTAAGGTGTTTGCCTGTGCTATTTGGTTACGTACCTATTTCTAAATATCATAAAGATAATAGCTCTAATGATTGTCGCAAGGCTCAGCCATATTTTCCAATGGCACGGAATAGTCAACAGTGCGGCTGCCACGAAGGCTGAGACACGCTCATCGTTCTCACATCTGGTGGTCAAGTTCAGTTTTGTGTGACACTAAACATAGTTGTGGTGTAGAGTGGCAAAACAAATCTAAACAATCGGTTGCCTGTGCACACGCAGCCTCAGCACCCAAGAGACTGGCAAAGCAAATCAGATATGAAATCCTGGCCACAATTTGCTCAGGACCTAATTTCGACGAGCTGTGCAAAAAGAACTACTTAAAGAACTCGCTGCTGGCGAGGCTCGCGCTCCACGCCTTCCAAATCGAGAGTTGCCGCGAGCTTCAGAGCCAGATCAGCACGGCAGCAGAGACACCGCACGCATACAGAGAGCATAATCGCTGCCATGCCCGCTCCTAACATGTTTATTTGCTGTCGTCGTGATGGACGGCACAGATCTAATGGTGTAAAACAGTTACACCTCAGCACTCGTACAACACCGGGGGAGCGTGCAATATCCCCGGACAGAAACAAAGGTTTGTCCACTGCGGTGCACTAACAACAATAAACTCTAGTCGATACCGTAATGAGCGATATGAGTAAACGTGCAATGACATTTCAAGTTAAATATTCTACATTTATCTATCACAAAGACCAGGGATACCAGCAACAGTAGCTTGTAACAATATGTTTCAACACACACAAGCAGTACAGTATATTGGGAAATAAAATAGCGTTGTCTTACTCTGTGGTATGACTGTATAAAATCAAGGACCAATCGGATAGCGGAATTAGAAAATTATCAATGTTGCGTAGAAACATTAGCAATTCAACCACCGCAAACCTCCATAATCGAAACAATAACCTAATAATTCCAGCGCATTTTTGGAAAGCACGGTCTTTTAGTGAGAGATCTAACACTAGTTTAGCTATTAGAGAATTAACAATTCAAGTGGTACTCTAACGTCAACGGGCAACTTGAATGCCAGAATTTTGATTCGTAGTAAAAAAAATTTCAATCACCGCATCAGCACGATGTTTCTCTCCACGCATTGGAGCGCTATAGCAGCTGAGCTATTACCTAATACGAAAAACACTATCGCATGCACTGCATGGGGAGTTAATTTTGTGAGCAATACGACCACCAACATATTACATACTTGGAAGCAGAAGCAAAATAACCTTTAATGTGCTCGTAAAGGGTTTAAATGTTTATATAGATGATAAGGATTGAGTTCATGCTCCGTAACAAGCACATAATCACATCAACAGCATTGGAAAAGTTTACCCTGATATTTAAGAGCTATAAGACAGAAATTTTTCTTTATTGCCCAAGCAAAATCACATTTAAGAACAATTGTGTGGTCTTTCTCCAAAGTATTGTTGAAACTTATGAAGAAGAGAAGCTCATACTTTGGAATTAAAAAGCCTAAGCACATTCATTGCATGGGATAGGTGTCTACACTGGATGTTTTAGAACAATATGCCTCCTCAGATGATCTTTCGCAGCATAAGCACAATCACATTCGCTACATTGAAAACGTTTCTGACCTGAATGTTTTCGAGCAATATGCCTATTGAGACTTTCTTTCACAGCATGAGCAAAATCACATTCACTACAATGGAACAGTTTTTCCCAAGAATGTTTTCGAGTCATATGCCTACCAAGATCTTGTTTGATAGAACAAGCAAAACCACATTCGCGACATATGTACGGTTTTTCTCCAGAATGTTTTCGAGCAATATGCCTACGGAGATTCACTTTAACAGCACAAGCAAACTCACATTCACTGCATTGAAAATGTTTCTCTTCAGAATGTTAGCGAGCAATATGCCGATTGAGATCTTGTTTTACAATACAAGCAAAATCACATTTATCGCATCTGTACGGTCTTTCTCCAGAATGTGTTCGAGCCATATGATGGCCGAGTTCTCGCTTTGTAATACATGTATAATCACATTCATTACATTTAATTGGCTTTGCGCTGCAATGCCTATGCATAAAATGACGTATCAAGCTTGTTTTTTGAGGGGTAACATAATCACATCTTTTGCACTTGTAAGGCCGCTGTCCTGAATGCAAGTTTCCGAAGTGAGTCTTCAGTTCCTGGTCAGAAGCACCAACGTACTCACACACATAACATTCGTTATGTTTCTCACTAATACATTTACTAGCAGCAGAAGGACTAAGATCTACGGGAAGCCCAGAAGATGGGGAAGATGAGCCAAACAACTTTGAAGAGGTTACAAAATTGTCCAACAAAGTTGTGTCAGATGAGGTGGTAGCTACCAAACGGGACTCCCTAGAAGTTTGTTCTGAAGATGTTTCACGCCTGTCAGGTGTCACGACCTCTCTGCTGTGAGTGTTTCTACCCTCAGTCTCCTGGAAATGAAAGTTAAAGCTGGATAACATTATACCACACAAATTGGAACTTTGTAGATGATAACAACAGTGATTTCTAGGTGGCACTGAAAACGATTACATCTATCTAGAAAATAAGGTACAATTCAAAGACGTCCCTCTCGCTACTAGGCTAATCTTTCTTTGAAGTACGGCACTATACATTACACGAAATATCCAGGGTGCAGCAGTCAGCACTTCTATCGCACCTTCTGGTGGATATACCCAGTCTTTAAGATATTTTACACGTCAACTTAGCTTTAGCTAAAACTTTAGAGAGTCTTATTTAAGGCGACTCAGCATCCTAGTAATTTACAACTTCTGCTAATTCACTTGTTCTACTTCTACTACTACGACTTCTACTACGAATACATATGACTGGCTCTTACCAACACGCCCTTTTCCATGCTTTCGTCTACATACCAGAACTCAAACACAGCCTTAGTTTTACATCCGAAACATTATTCTATGTTTCAAAGGTTGGCTACTCATTTAGTCTAAAGAATCCGGGATTTCAATGTATCTTTTCTTCAACTAATACGATCTTTCATATACTAACGTCTCACCAGACCGTCAAGCAAAAAAGTATCCACACATGCTCCCGTCACTAGTAGTAGTAGTATAAGTTTTACTAGCGCTTCAGTGGCACACTGCCTATATCGCGCCGAACTATTCCTGTGTTTAACCACAGGCTCGTGCGCCGACTAGGGCGCGTTTTAAATTGTCAATAATTTTTGTCTCTGCTTTTCTGCCGGTAGGTTTCAGAGTGGTCAGTGCGCTACTGACAGGAAAAAGGCGCAAGTTGAGTATCTCCGACCCCCGAGCACGGCTGAACGCTTTCGCTCGGCTACGCCGCACAGGGGAAGGAAACGAAATACAAGAAAGTAGGAGTTTAGCGGGAATAGGTCAGCCACCTCGATCAGCAGCCAGACCTCCCGAAACAGAAGGGGAAGTATTGAGAGCCTAACTAACTTTACAAAACGAACCTCGTCAGCAGGCACTGCGGCAAGTTGCAACATCCCCTGCGGAGAAGGCACTCGGGACCCTTGGGTGCGTGATGCCCAAACATATTGTGGCAGGGAAAGGGCCCGCCACAATATGCCCCTGAGGGCGCTCCCGTCACTATTATTGCTATCACTTAGCCATTATCGATCCTTTCAACTACCCTTTCACTGCATCCCCGTGCAGTCGCGATCACAATCTTCTAATACTGTTCCGTACAACAGCATCTACTCTTATCTAGCTGCTTCATAGCCTAGCTCTAGCTTGAAACTCAAGCACATCATTTTCATAGAAATTTCTCTTTGCCCTCTCGGTCCTAACATTTTTACCTCCGCCAACGAGGTTATGTTTTCGTCGCGTTTGTCTGCCTATTTGTCTGTCTGTCTGTCACCAAGATAACTCAAAAAGTTCTGAACCGATTTGAACAAAATTTAAAGGGATTGTTAGGTATGTTAGGAGGAACAGATGATTAAATTTTGGCGAAGATCTGTCCATCCGTTCGTTTGTTTGCCTCATTGTTCTCAATGCCATAACTTAAAAAGTTATGGATGTATTTTCATGAAATTAACTCAAGTTGTTAGGTATATGACAAACAGTAAATGACCAAATTTTGATAATGATCCGTTTGTTTGTTCATTCGTTTGTCACTGTTTTTAATTTTGTGCTTGTTAGCACAATAACTCAAAAAATAATGAATGGATCTTTATGAAATTTATGAATGGATCTTAACGAAATTTATAAGGGTTATTAGTAATGTTGAAAGACATTAATGACTAAATTTTGGTGCAGATCGGTTTGTTCGTTTGTATGTTTGACTCATGTTTGTTAGCAGTATAACTCAAAAGTTATGAACGAATTTTCACGAAAATTGCACAAGCTGTTATTACTATCAGAAGATTTTGGAATTTATACAAAAAAAATCATGGTTTCAGAACCAATTTGAATTTTTTGCAACCGTTGCCTCGCTTGGCAGAGGTATGCGCTCTCACAGTGCTCAAGTATGATTATAATTATTATTATATCATCATCCGTTATTCGTATCTTACTCACAAAGGCTATCTTGTCCGTACATAAAACCAACAGCATCCTAAAGCTTTCCACTTTTGCGCACTGTATTGCTCGGCGTTTCCAGCAGATGCACTTCGTGCTTTCAATTTCCACCTCCAAATCCTCGTCTACTCAGACAATAGCTACATACAAAACACAGCAATTAGAGAGGAGACATATCTCGAGCGCCTTGAGAGAAGAAAAAACAAAGGACACATGGACTGCGGATGCAACGAGCATCAGTATCAATAAAGTTACTGCGCTAAAGGATTCAGAAACAACAAGGAAAACGATCAGCGAAATTGTACCTGCACATAAGGTGGTAATTCAATGGGTTCCGCCTTCACATGCACGCAGTCATCATCAGTTAATTCTTGTTTGACCCGAGGAACTTCTACCAGAGCAGGATGAACAGGGACAGCTTTATCCTCTGCAGCCAGAAATAAAATACAAAAATACAGATAAACTCATTTTTTAATGCAATACAAGAACGAGCTTTCCAGTAACCAACAATAGCCCGTATGCCAGTGAGCAATATTAGATTAAGTGAACGGTAAAAAACAATTACGAAGGACAATAATCCCGTCATATCCTGGCGTTTTCAGAACCTGCCTTAGGATACCACCCATTAGTGTTCTTAATTTTGCTATACAAGCGATCACTGTTGAAAAATTTGTTCCATAAATATTGTTTAAGAAATTAAAAAAGTAACCAAAACGAACGCAAGACAGCATAGCCTTATTTTATCTTTACCTATCGTTATATGTAACACCTTAACTGCATTCGGTGGTAGTAACTAATATTTTTATCTGTATAGATAATAATAATAGTCTATAACATAATTCTACTTGAGGCTCCATCCATCTGAGAAAAAGCTTGAACCGAATATCATCAGTCCTGAAATTATACGTCATGATTAAAATTTGAGAGAGTATTCACTAGCTGTTACTATGCATCACAAGAGGTCTGAAAAAACGTTATAACAAGGATAACTAATTGTTATGAGGATCCATTTATTGATATTTTCCGTCCTTTAATTGATCTGTGAAGTTCTGCCGGACTAATACAATAATCTGAATGCTATTCATTACAAGCGATCCACAGATTTGGTAGTGCTATATTTACTTACCAAGCAGTTTGGACTTGAGGACAACATGCAAGGTCTACGGTTTGAGGAATGGCTACAACAGATAAAAATGAGTTCCATGGTAGCTTGAAACCATGCCAGAATAACGAATAGTATTATTTTACATTGTATTATCATATAGTATTGTTATTTCTGGCAGACACACGGTTGTGTTCTCAAGGATGCAATAGCTTTCGAGCGTTTTGTGTTGCGTACGGGGAACAGCTTTCAACATATATTTTAATGACTCACAAACGATATACGGCGGACATGTCCACAAAGCTACAGGAAGGGTAGAGGGCAATCTTCAACGGCAGCTCGATTTGATTTCCGCTGAAAGATTAGAGGCCCCGCAGTCTTTAGAACTAAGCACAGTCTTCAGTAATCAAACAAGGCTTAGGATGGGAATTGGTTCTGGGTGTTGCATGCGTAGCTACGTCATAAACAAATCAACAACGGAATTGGTACGGTATGCTGCAATACAAGCGAAGTTTGGGTCCAAAATTTTACACGCCATTGGTACAGAGGAAAAATTAAGTCGACGCAACGCTGAGCAGACCCACATATATGGAAATAAGAGGATTCAAAATTTTCACTTTTGTTATTAATAAATGCTGTCAGTAGGTGTACATTTGACGAGAACATATACTAGCAGGAATGCTTGTGTGTGTGTGCTATACCTGTTGTTGCATTGCCTTTACCGTACGACACCCGTATTATTGCGTTTGTTGAGGAGTATTGTTGATAGGGCTTATGGGAAGGATCTGTTAACTGGCCTTCGGTGACTATTGTTGATACAGCGGCTTGCGGCCTCTGTGTGTTGCAAGCATAGAATGACGAGTTAGGTAAGCTCCTCATTGTTGTTGATGTCAATTTATTTTCTAAGTACCTAGCAGTAGCGAGAAACTTACGCAAAGGGAAATAAACAGGTAACAGCTACAAAAATAAATAAATCTCACCGGTAGAGTATTCTCTTCCAGCTACACATAGCGCGACCGAGATTTTACAATCACTCAACAAAGTTGGGTCAGCTGAGGTCGTGGCAGCTATTCGGGGCTCATGCGAGGGTTCTGCTGCAGGTCTTTCAGCAGTGTGAGTCGTCGCCGGTTCCTTCTTTATATACTCCTGGAAATAAATATACGAGTGTCTGTTATATCTGCCGATGACACCAGTTTCAATCCGTTTTGGCAAAATTGAGGAATAATATCGTTGTGACACGTGTTAGCTTCAGAAACAACTGCAACTGTCTACAGCTACTAGGCCTTGTAGGTACCATGGTAAGCAAGATGGAGTCACCGAATCTTGGTGACAGATATCATAAAGTTAGAACTGAAACAAGAAGTCATTCATAATCATTTGACAATTTGTGTAATTTTCCTAAAGAACATAGCAGCGAAGCAAAAGCAGAGGGATTACCAATAAAACTCACAAAGCGGTGGGGAGGCCTCCAGTCAGGATCAGCCAAAAACAATACCTGATTTTCATACTCAAAAATGTCTGAAGGGGATGCAGAATAAGCAATCTCTATTGTTCGAAGACCAGCAATCCCGCTTGAGAAGGAGAGAGGTGTCCGTTGTGGTAAACTTACTACCACCCGAGACGAGACTTAGAGCGCGTTCTGGCGCTATTACATTGCACGTTTTCCGTCACAGATGATGTCACCACCTCGGTAACTACAAGAAAAATATCACATCGGGCCATATGGGGCACTGACGGTAGAAGGGCAATGTCCTGAGAGCTGGACCAAGCTATAGAAATGGAAAAATGTAGAATCATTTGGAATAAAACTCAACACTAAATAATTCGACCAGTAACAATGAATTTAAAACCGAAGTGCAAAGGTCATCATGATTTCAAAGGTGACATAGAGGCAAGAAACTGAAGTTTGAGTGCGGCATTTTTCTCAATATTATTACCTATTATAAATTGTTCAAGCCACCGTTTCCACTACAACAGCGATCCAGCGGAGGGAGAAACAAGGGACCTGTAGTACATGCATAAATAGATATGTGGAATAAATGCACGAAGCTGTTCCCATAAAGGATCAACGCAAATGGAAACAGTAAATTGAGAAAGCAGCGGACGAACAGAAGAAAGCAATATCAGTAGGAGCAAGAAACCGTAAAGAAGTGAAATGGGCACGAAAGGCAGATGTTCAAAAACTAAACCAACTGCAACGATATCCTATAGAGTCCTCCTTGGTTCGCTGCTCCCATAACCTAATATGGGTGAACCTAACTAAACTAACCATGTGGCTTACGGCCTAGCCAATGGCCCTGAGAGGATGCACTTGGCCCACCCATAATCAGTAGTAAAACGCTTAACGTCAAAATCAAGAGATCCCAGAGCAGTAAGCAATATAAGCAGCAAGCCTCACCAGCTCATCAGGTGTCCAGTCGTTGGGCTCTTCCTTCACAGCTACGAACTCAGTAGCAGTCAATTGCTGCTCAGCTGGTAAACTTTCCATCAGAGCGAGAGCAGCGAGTGGCAGCGCTGGCACCTGAAACTTGCAATGAGACAAAAGCAGTGAGACCAAACGACCAGATACTCATAAATTGAACAATATAAGACTCAGTAACGTATTTCTGACGAATCTGGTTGCAATATGCGTAACACAGTACTTATTAAATCTGCAAAGCCAAAAAACGAGCATTTTTCTCGTCCACCTTCTCAAGTAAGGGTAAAGTGAAAGAGAAGTCTACGGTGAGAACTCGAGTAGCTCCCTTACCTTACTTTTCAACTCAGTATGACGTCGTCACCGTCTGATCGTAACGTTGGTCTTGTTAAGGGCAGCAAATGGTCCACTTGTTCCAATAGGTACGCAGTAGGAAATACGTTACCTTTCTTGGGGGAAAATTCACCACTGGAACACAAGTCTACAGAAATATATCGACTTTATCACCTTCGTCAGGCTACTGCCTGTGCTGCCAATAATTGAAAAGTACTATTTTGCGGTAGCTACAGGTTTAAAAGCGCTAGTTTCTTTGGAAATAGGCACCTTACACTAATCTATTATTTGACATAATGCTATGGTTCTATAATGCATGAAACTGCGATATTTCACAAACAATGGGGCACAATTTTTTAAAAGTGAATTTAGGATTCTATATTCACGACGAAGCTGTAGCCCGACAGGAAGAGAGTCACAGTGCGGCAAGAGAAACGTAGAAGTCATGCATTTCGTGTTCCCAAAGAAAAATGCGCATGGGTACAGTAGAGAAGGAAAGAAGAGAATAGGGTATAAATTAGAGCATCGAACCTTTCAGAGCGATGGTATCGTGATTTCCGATAAAGCAAGCCATAAAACGATAAACATGGAAAACGGATGTATGGAGATAATTTTATGACAATTGTAAAAGCCTGAGTCATAAAGTGTAAGCTAAAAAAATAAAGTAACACTTAGCTGTAGCTACTAAAGGTTACCACTGCGACTGTATAGTTAGCACGGATAGGGCGTTACCCCCTGGTTGACATTTTAATGGAAGTCAAAGTTCATTGGTCAGAAAACTTTCACATTGCTTAATAAAATCCAATTTTTTAATGCTATGAATATCCAGCTTGAAGAGTAAAGGAGTTATAATAAGTGAATACAAATACAGAAGCTTTTCCAAGTCGAGATAAATGAGTACTTGTAAAAGTAGGAAAAGAACAAAACAAGACCGGCAGAAGCAGTAGAAAGTTGAAAGGAAGCGCAAAAACACGAAGGAAATATAACCCTGAGGGCATCATAAGGCTAAGGTAGCCTATCAGGTCTTCTGAGGGTACAATACCTCAGAACACTGGAGAGGCCAACCTAACACTTCAACGATATGACTATTTCATCAGTCTCGCTCAGTAGTTCGGCCGAGAACGCTACTACTGGCAGGAAATGAGTCGTAAAGCATCTATAAGAAAGGAAAAGTAAAAGAGAAACTAATGGAAGAAAGGAACACTCACTTTCGAGGGCTTCATGGGAGCAGGTAGGAGTCCCACGGTGGTGGTCGCTGACCACTATCCGGCGGCACACCTCGCGCGACAGAAGGGCAAGCGTAGAGCACCTATCTAATTCCGTAAACTAACTTCAGTGCAGGAGCTGCAGTGCCTGCAACAGTTCCTGTAAAGCAATCACTCGAGACAGCCCTTGGGTGAGGGAAGCCTATATATATTCCGACAGGAAAAGTGCTGGCCAGAATATACCTCCGAGGGCCTTAGTAGTCTGTTCTTTTCATTATTCGATAGGATTGGGAGTTCTGAGTGTCAAAACTGGCTATATTTCGTAGGAATAACTTATTTATTTAGTTCTCTTAAGCTGATGAAATTTTTTTATCCATTTGATTGCCCAAACAATGATTCGCTCGAGGGTGAGCATCAGAACGAAAACGGTTGTAATTAATATTGAAATGCGTTTCCTTATTTCCTCATCATGCAAATAAATTTCACAGTGTGGCCATATAAGACTGTGATACGCCCAATATATTCGCTACAACTACCCACATTCAGTTATAAGTGACAATTAGAGTAGCTGAAGCGCGAAGTATCAAAATATTCCTGACATAATCTCTGGCGCTGGCGTACGTGAATCTCCCAACACCAGCGGGAGAGATTAGCGGCAGCTGCCAGTAGAAGGCTACAAGGCTGTAAGCCTTCCAAGTCGAGAGTTGCCGCAAGCTTCAGAGCCAGATCAGCACGGCAGCAGAGACACCGCACGCATACAGAGAGCATAATCGCACGGGACGGGCGAGGATTCTACAAATAAACGACAGCAGCACTACCTGCCGTGTCTAGATTAGGTGTAAAACAGTTACACCTCAGCACTCGTACAACACCGGGGGAGCGTGCAATGTCCCCGGACAGAAACGAAGTTTGTCCACTGCGGTGAGAACGTCTCAAAACTCGTTTCCGTCGCACTAATAAGAAAAGGAGAAATAAACCAGAAGTAGTCGCGAATTTTCCTACTAAATTTATTCTAACCCATCAGAAAACCCACCAGAGAAAAGAGCCACCACATCACTCCAATAGGTTTTACCACAGAAAAAGACCTCAGCAGACTAAGAAACAAACAACACTAACAGATTTGGTGGTGTAAACACATAATAAAATAAAAATATAAATTGTTCTGCAATGATGTGTCGAGAAGTCATATATTAGCTAAACTAAACACTAGATCGACGAGCAGACGCAACTTAAAAAAACATATTACGTAAAGGTCAAAAGGTAGACTATGCTGAGCTGATTCATCTAATACCTTCCTACAGTATCTCCTTACTGTACCTTTTTCCTTTGGTCGCTTGAGGTTTTTGATGCATTGCTCGAGGTACAGTGGGAATATATGTGGGCCTGTTGGTATAATAATGACTGAGATCTTGTTAAATTCATGTCATAATCATTGTTACAAGCCCCTTGGCCAGATTAGTTATCATGAAACAGTGTTTCTCCAAAACACAGTGGAGTAGTAAATTTAAGCTACTCGTAAATCCTCTATACGATGGCAGCAAACAGTCTTACTCTCTTTTCTATCATTTGTGCTCTTGTGTGAGAACGAGCTGCTCAATGTCATTCGTGTCTGCAGGTGTAGGCTGAGTGTATCTATTTATTTTCTTTGTGCTTGGCCGCCAGTTTATGAGACTGGGCGTGATCACTAGGTTCAACTTTGATTACTGTGTATTTGTAAGCGTATTTGTGAACTAATTGTCTTCTTAACATGAGTTATTTATTTATGCCATTGCTTGGTCCAACTTTATCTAATTTTACACTCTATAAGCATTGTAAAGTCAACGCGACATGCCGTTGACGAGGTGGTGCTCTAGTAGCGCCTGCTAGATGATATAAAAAACATATGCAGCAACAATCTACATTAACGTGTAAAGAGCGCCCGTTTCTATTTATCCCTGATACACAAGAGGAGGCGTGTAAATACATATGCACTGACACTCGTCCTTCTGCGACACTCGTGACCACGATCTTCTTATGGCTGTGACATACGCTAGCCAAAAGCTGAGGAAACTCTCGCAAAAGCGCAAAATATTTTACGCAAAAAAGCACCTCCCTATTCACACGTGAGACTGGTGCGTTGGTCAAAAAACTTCGAGCTCCGTTCATCCAAATGACGTTGTCATGGCTACGGACTGAACACCATGACAAAAATACATCTAACAAGCAGAATAATATAATAGATGCTACCCAATCTTTTCGAAAGTAATATTAAGTCCAATTCTATGACAATATATCTTGAAAATAAACCCTTGCGGCTCCGAAAGCGAACTGAACGCCCCACCCGGCGATAGATGTCTCTGGGCAGTTTGTTGACAGAATTTTGCGCGTTTGCCCAGTGTATCGAGCGCTAAAGTGCAGCATGCTCCATCCCAAGAGTTTGCACAAAAGTGGGAGTGTGCAGGTTTTTAGACGCCGATTTTGCGCGCTAAACTCGGATACTTGTTCTGTTGGATAGCGTGTGGCATTGACATTATGGACGGTGCTGATCTGCCCATGCAGTAACCAAAGCAAGCGACTGCCACCATATCCACTCGGGCACACATAAGCCAACCTCCTCTTGCTCCCCAAAAATAAATTTCCTGGATATAAAAAATAATAGAATGAAATTGAGCCGCTAATATGGCACAGCCCTAAACATATTCAGGACAAACTTATAACGGGCTTCAAGTTTCGGCCTCATCCACAAATTTTTCATACTTGCTTCAAATGCTCAAAATTCAGCACTTTGAATATTAGGTAGCCTACAGTGATTAAATTTCCAACGCTCTACAGACTTATCTTTGGCATTGAGAAAAATTGAGTAAAGTCTTGGCAAGTAGCTACCTGTGACCAGTAGAGGTCAGTACCTCTACGTCTTGAAAATAACGATTTTGATTCCTGCAACAAGTATTTCTAACTCAAAAATTTTTCTTCCAAAACATTGCAATAAGAGTTCTCAAACGCAGGAAAAATTCAGAAAAACAGATAGATACGCATTGGCCTCTGATAAGGCGTTATGAGCATTTACTTCTTTTGACTGTATCTGTCTCGTGTTGAAGCAGTTACTGCTATGACCCCAGTGGTCGCTCAACCAACGATGAACTGGTACCGCTCCGGGCACAGATAACGGTGACGGCGTCATAGTAACGGTGTCGAGGACACCTCCAACAATTGAGAGGAGCTCAACACGGGTATCGGCTCAATAAATATTGAACTAAGCTTCGTAAATAAACTGCAACCAGCTCCCAAATTTACTAAAAATTTACATTTTTGTAAAAACTTGCAATGTCGCACCTTACAACATCGATACAATTCTATCTCCCTTGTGATTGGAGGTTACAGCTAACTACCACAACCAATAAGTGGTCGCTTTACGTCTTCCTTTAGGGGAACAATTAATTGTGTAGATTTGCATCTTCCATGCAAGAACAACCAATCCGCAGGTGGCATACCTATCTCAGCCTTTTGTTTTAGTTTACACATTGAGACTCGAGTGCTGTAACCACTTATAAGTTATCCCAAGGTCTAGCCAAGATATAATATACTTTAGCAGATTCTTTAGCTTATCTCCTCTATTTTCGTGCAGGAAAAAAAATTCTACAACCGCGTAGTAATTTGAGGTACTAGATACATGAGCTACAACACGCAAGTAGCTTGATAAATCTGGACGGAGTTAGAATACAGTATGTCGAGACACAAGCTCAACTAGCGACTTACAACATAGTAAGTAGCTTGATAAATCTGGGCCCGGGTCTGTATTATCGACGTAATTACAATGCGAGTCCTCCAAAACATATTGATGACTGCAGGACCCTATAAAATCTTCGATTTCAGAATATTAGTCAAAATGAATAGTAAACAAAGACATTTCCAATTACTGAACAATGAAAAATAGACCTAAATCGAAATGCAATGCACAGAAAATATATCATTAGGAATTTAATCAAACTATAGGGCATTTTGCAAATAAGCACTTAACAGGTTGCAAAATGCAGTCGCAAGCGCCATTAGGCTACTATCGGCGATACTTGCAAGCGACGCGACGGTTATGATCAGCGGCTTGACTAATGTCACAATCGCGTTCCCTGCTTTGGATAAGTTTCTCCCCTATATATTTCGGAGCAATATACATAGAGTACCTAAATCGTACAGTGGAACAAAATCATCATCACATGCAGTGCATTATTGTGGTTTCTCTCCAGAATGTTTTCTAGCGATATGACGGCTAAGGTCGCCATTCGTAACAAAATCTTTATTGCAGTCATTGCATTGGAAGTGTTTCTCCTTTGAATGTTTGTAAGCAATATGACGGCTGAGCTGTTGCTTAGTAACAGTGGCATAATCACATTCAGTGCATTTGTACGGTTTTTCTCCAGAATGTTTGATAGTAATATGGCGACTGACATCGCACCTATTGACAGAAGCATAGTCGCATTCATTGCATTGGAAACGCTTCTCTAATGAATGTTTTCGAATTATATGCTTACTGAGATCTTTTTTCAAAGCACAAGTAAAATCACATTGGTTGCACCGGATATTTTTTGTCCCCGAATGATTTCGAGCAATATGATTAACGAGATATTGTCTGAAAGAACAAGCATAATCACAGTCAATGCATTTGTAGGGATTGTCTTCAGAATGCTTACGAGCAACATGCTGACTTAAATTATATTGCACAGAACAAGCAAAATCACATTTACTACACTGAAAACGTTTCTCCCCGGAATGTTTTTGTTCAACATGCCTAGTGAGGTTTCGTTCAACAGCACAAGCAAAACCACATTCGCCACATATGTATGGCTTTTCACCAGAATGTTTTCGAGAAACATGATGTCCGAGTTCTCGTCTCGTAACACAAGAATAATCACACTCATGGCATTTAAGCGGCTTTACAGAGCAATGCTTGTACATAAAATGAGTTCTCAGGATTAAACCCTTGTTGGCCACATAACCACAAGCTTTGCACTTGAAAGAGCGCACTCCTGAATGCTCGTTTCCAAAATGAATCTTCAGATCATGGTCGGAAAAACCGATGTACTCACACACACAGCACTCATAAAGGTTCCCACCAACATTCTCACTAGCAGAAGATGAAGAGCCAGCTGAAGTCACAAAGGCGCTCAAAGGGAATGGGTCGGCTGAGGTGGTAGCTGCCATCTTGCCCTCATTCGAAGATATTTTAGCCGCGTACGCTTCGATCTCTTTTCTGTATGTAATTCTCCCATCAGCCATCTGCAATTGAAACTGAAGCTAGAGAACTTTGCAACTCACACCAGGAAATTAATAGAGGCATACAACACTGATCTAATTTTGCATTTTGAACAATAACCTCCATCTTGCAAACAAACATCTTAATAAAATATAATTGGTGAAGTCCCCAGTTTGAAACAATGGGAAAACGTTCATCTCACTTTAATACAAGGTACATCTCTTCGTTCGGTTCGGTAATGAAAATTCTAGGAAGCGCCTTGGGTGCAGTAAACAGTAGCTACTGCTTTTACTACTTCTTGGTAGTGCTACTGAGCATTCAGGATATTTCACCATCAACTTAGCCTTAGCTAGAGCTTTGGACAATTTAGCATCCTTTTATCCTATTCCTATTGATCATTAGCTTTGTTCATTTGTCCCATCCTCCTATTCCAAGGAGGACCTATCTGGCGTGGAAAAACTATTGTGTAAATGTCTCTCAGTCAGACTACTCGCGTTCAACACTGACCCGCATTTCAAAGATTTTCGTTGGATAAAATGATATAGAAACTTTCTTGTACGCCGAATTATAAAATATCACTCTTTTCTTGGGCCAAATCTTGTTTCTAAGATATACTCAAAGCTTTGGTGCTCTTTCCAGTATATATCTGAAGAATGCACCATCATCTACGCGCTTATGGGCCTTTTACGCCCCAGTTGGTCAAGGGTTCCAAGGCCCAGGGTATCGGAGTACGTGATCAGCCATGATATCCTTGCTGCATATGTGTAACTAAGGGAAAGCATCTTCTTCCTAATTTTGAGCGCAACTTTGAGAATGGCACAATGAATTAAACTGCATTTGAGGATAACCCAATGAATTAAACTGCACGAATTCAACCACTGCAATATCCATGTAACACGACAGATTTGAAAATAAGTTACTGTTACCAAACAATAAACTCAGTACATATACCTATTTTTTTAAACTGGTTATTCACGACTTCCCGCTGAGTGCTCCCATATAATATTTCTCATTCAATGTTCGTGATCCACACTTAGCACTTGAGAACAAGTCACTTCCAAGTATCAAGATACAGCATAAGCAACTTTCGATAGACAAATACAGGAGAACACAATTATTCTGGAATTTCGATGGCTCGAGCAGTTCTATAGAAATGTGAAGAATTTCACATACCTTTTGCAGACTACTTATCTTCATATAAAAGACGCTGTCGTTGTTTCCGTTGTCTTGGATCTGCATATTCGCTTAAAATGCTTCACCATAGATGCTATGAAATTAGCACTTGACAACAGAATACCATCAGTATCAAAACGATGACCACCTCTTGCCAAGATCAGCGTGCTCAAAGTATTTGATATGGTGACAGAAACAGTAGATGGATCAGTACAAGGTGACCACAAAAAAATATTTTGGATTGCAACAGGCTACAACTCATTATAGTCAGTAGGAGTGGCACATAGAATCTAGCACATTTTTTAATATTGGTTCAACCGCATGATATTTACTGTGAATTTCTATTGTCTACAGTTACTAAGTTATAACCACTTAATATTGAAAAACACAATTGGTGGCGAGCTACACTTCCATAAAAGCCCAGGCCATGGGTCTACTCCCTACAGCTGAGTTAATGTCTCGCTAAATTTTACTTGAACAGCGAACAATCATATATCCATATGCATGTACAGGTGTATAATACTCTCACTCGTATAGTAAGTCTATTCTTTTTACACTCTGATTTGCCCCTATTCGTGCCTCCTCTACGTATCGTGTGATGTCTTAGACAATTCTCTTTCGTTATCCAAAGCTCAATACTTTCACGCTGTGTCCTCCCACACATTCCTCTCCGTTTCGGGAAATTTATTCAAATCATCAGAAAATCAGAAAAAATAAAATTACAAAGAATGCCTAAAAAGATAAATGCTATAAAAACTCTATTATTTAAGGCATATCATTTATCCTCCTCGTATCTAGCATTCTCCAATGAAATAGATTTCCTTGGAACCTTTTTCAAGAATAACGGCTACCCACACCACCTTCTAGATCACTACTGCAAACTATTCCTTGGCAAACTATTCGATCCAGGTATAACTAAACCTACCGTTCATAAATTAGACTTCTTCCACTCCCTTCCAAAGTAAAGCAAAACCACTGTCGATAAAGTCAATCCCCTGAAAGCCTTCCTCTCCGAGGCCTACCCGCACATGAACATTAGGTTCTCTTACAAAAATACATTTACAATAGGATCCTATTTTAAATTCAAAGATAAACCTCCCACAAACCTTCGGTCCAGTGTTGTTTACGCCTTTTCTTGCACGAGCTGCTCAGCTCTGTACTACGGCAGCACTAGACAGCATTTCAAAGCCCGCGTTGACCAACATTTAGGTATATCAAGCAGAACAGGTATGCCACTAGCAAAACCTGCACAATCAGCCCCATGTCTTCATACTGAGCAAAACAACCATCCAATTAGCAGGAAAGACTTCTCTATCATAGCTTACTCTAATCCAATAGAACTCACAACTCTAGAATCACTATATATCCATAAAACCAAACCTAGCCTCAATGTAATAACTTTAGCCGTACCACTCGTCACGATCCATGACTGACGCTTTTGCCTCAGACTGTTCTTGTTCGTTTCTCTCCGCTTCTCATACCGCCTGAATCTTATATAAGGACCCTCCTAACGCACTGTAGTCATTTGTCTTTTAGGTCCCCCCCCTGTCAACACACGTCTAAACTTAGTTCATATAAAATACAGCTCTTTTTTGGCAACCTTGGTAATCTTATTATTTCTGATTTGTCGACACTATGGTATATCTATTTTATGATATTAGCCTTAGTTCAATATCCTTTCCTCTCCTGTAAATCCCCATGTGTCTCGTAGTGAATAATTTCCAAACGTTCCAATCCACATTCTTTTCGACACTGCTCACATTTGCATAACACTTCTCTGCCGCTGTGCTTTCAACTCTGGCGCATCGGTAACTAGGTTTCTGTCCAGTGTGACAGTGTCCCGCATACGTTTGCACACTCCTTACATGAAAAAATCAAAACCTATAACTATTCTTTTAACGTTCAACCATATTTCTTCATCGATTCATAGGTATTTACCTGCATAAACCTGTTGACACTTTCATCTCTACAAATAATTCAATCTCTTTGAACAATCATTTTCCACTTATCCCAGCGTTATTCAATCTTTCTGTATTTGAACCGTCGACACTTCTCTTTTTCATCAATCTCTTCCAGAATAAAACAACATTATGTTTTTTCCTTATCTTCACTTTCACGGTTCGTGCCTCTCATACCACACAAAGCCAATCATTTTTGAAAGCCCCCAATTGCCTATACATTCATGTATTACCCATGGCTTACTTTCTGAGCACTCAGGCTTTACTTTTACAGCCACACATATCTCTATAATATCCATTGCAATGGCTGGCTATTTACTTACGCTATACATGCCTACTACGCTAGTCAATAGATCCAAAATTACAGCATCATATAGATCTTTCATATCTATAATATTAATAGCGTTGTTCCTTCGTGTGTTACGCCTGAATTCAATGTTGAACTAGTATTTGGCCTTACATGAGAAATCCGGTATCTGTGCTACAGCTAACGCGAGAGGCAAATATATTGGCGATTTTCGTCGTTCATTCTTCATTGTTTTGCTCTTTATTGAGATTGGGAAGCTGGCGTATCTGTGATATGGCTGGTGACTAATCTGTCGGCCACAGGCCAGGTCATTTTAATTGTTTTTACGCCCGAAAATTTTAAGATAAATCTTGGGGAGACTGTACCGTGGTTTGCTGCCAAAGGAATTCCACAGGTCCAGTTAGACAGAGGGACTTATAAATATAATCCACGGGCCACTTAGACATGGGCAGCTTCAGTAATTATCAGCAAAAAGGCTGGTCGTAT
>LQNS02278129.1:7748848-7766014 GCA_001587735.2 Parhyale hawaiensis | reverse complement strand
GATAGAATGTTTAAGAGGATAGAATGTTTAAGAGTGTAGAATGTTTAAGAGTGTAGAATGCTTAAGAGTGTAGAATGTTTAAGAGTGTAGAATGCTTAAGAGTGTAGAATGTTTAACAGTGTAGAATGCTTAAGAGTGTAGAATGTTTAAGAGTGTAGAATGCTTAAGAGTGTAGAATGTTTAAGAGTGTAGAATGCTTAAGAGTGTAGAATGTTTAAGAGTGTAGAATGTTTAAGAGTGTAGAATGCTTGTTCCTTGCACTATTCTCTTAACCTACTCGTACAGCCAGATTACGGCATTGGAAAGTTTGTTATGTTAAGTCTGCTTGACCTGGGCGCCAGATATTCTTAATATCTCTGACCCACTGCTGTAACTGGTGTGCCAGTCTAAAGTAGTTTCGCCGAAACGCTTGTTAGTTTCAACTGAGAGTCTAATTGCATTTTTGTCGATCTCGGAATATGGAGAGAAAGGCCGGAGATCTGAGCGTCAGGTCATACCCTAATGGTGGCTTGTGTCGTAAGCTTCTTGAGCTTACGCGTGGTTTGTGCCGGACCCTATTGCAATAGCCTATTGTTGCAACTTACCCTGTCTAATTTGGTTTATTGCTAGAAAGTTCTCGAGTGTTTTGTTGTCTGTCTCTGGGCCGCAGATGTGACCTCCTTAACGTTTTAACTTTAATATTTGCCTCCTATTTAAGCCATCATCACCGTAACCTCGGAGTTCTTACTCCGTCAGCGTACTTGAGCACACAGCTCTCTCCCTCTTAGCTCCTGCACAGGGCCCTATTGTACCGAAGAAGACTGGCATAGTTCTGTGTAACTTGAATTTGCCTATACAAATACACCACTTTGAAAAAAAAAAACGTTTTGATCCCTTCAAATAATTTGGCGTCTCCAAGCCCGCACTACATAAAGAGCATCGAGGGCCCAACATTTTGGCACCTCGGAAGGCCTCAACACTTAAGCCTCCAACGGCGTTAACAAAGTGCTGAGATTATGATTTTGCCTATAACAGCAACGAATAGAAATAAGAAACAGTTTGTCGCATACACTTGGAGTGGCACCAATCACAAGTAAGACATTAGGCGTCCATGATCAAGAGATCCGAAAGCAGCAATCAATACAAGCAGCAAGTCTCACCAGCTCATCAGGTGTCCAGTCGCTGGGCTCTTCCTTCACAGCTACGAACTCAGTAGCAGTCAATTGCTGCTCGGCTGGTAAACTTTCCATCATAGCGAGAGCAGCGAGTGGCAGCGCTGGCACCTGAAACTGGCAATGAGACACAAAAAGTGATATCTTTCTTCCGGAAACTCTGAATTTGAATAAAAAGACTCGTGACTAGCAAAGCAGTAGTGACTAGCGTGATTAGTTTGATGCCGTAACAAGCAAAGCAATACAAAGCAACAGATATGAAGTTTTACGGTACCTTCTTCAGAAAAAGAAAACTAGAAGAAAATCTATGGTCAAACTTTCGAGCAGGACACTCACCTCGAAACAATTTTAAGTTGTCACCGTCGGTCCAAAGCACCTGATCTTGTCAAGAACAGCAAAGTTCCAGGATTATTTCACTTCAGACCTGACAATCTCTATTGGGAAGAAGTCGTCACTATAATACAAACTAATAGAAATAATACATCTTTTAATTCTATTGAGCATCGCTTACGTCAGGCTACTGACTGTACTGCCAGCCAGAAAGAAATGATATCCTACAGTACTGCCTACAGAAGGCTACTCTCTCGCGCAACATTAGAGCTTTCAATGGTGGCAGTAAATTGAGTCACACCATGACGCAAGGGTGAACAATGAGCTGTAATTTATTATTATAAGATGAGCGAGATTTAATATAAATAATTTCAATGTACTGTTACGAGATAGAAATGTAACACCTTTAACTGAGGGTGTTCCCAAGCAGAATCAACGCGCTCAGGAGCAGTAAGCTATAAAAGAAAAAAAAAAGTGTATAATGCACAGCATACAATCTTTCTAAGTAATGTCATAATTTCCAACGCGCCAAGAAAATAATGACATGTAGAAAACAGTGGAAAGATGACAACTTTGTGCTAAGTGTAAGCTGAACGCTTTAGGACGTAATGTACCAAATTGGTATTTTAATGGCAGTCGAAGTCCACTGGTTTCAAACGCTTCATGCAGACTGAAACAGTGCATATCACTAGTTCTATTGGAACTCAAGTAATTTTCGGGAGATTTACTTGGTTTTGAACGCAAACGATTTCCACTAGACTACTCCAGCCTTCCAATTCTAGCTTGGGTCATGTAGAGTTTCAAATATTGCTCTTGTTACGAGGAAGCCAGAAGCCTAGGATAATATTAATTTTATTGGTAGTAATAATATTCACAGTAAAAATAATAATTCATCCCAACTTGCGAAGCTTAGTGAGGTGTCAAAATTCAAAAATAATATCCGGCCTGTAATTATATGCTACGTGAAACACTTTGAAGCTTTGCGGCATGGGAGACATTTGAAACAATTTGCTCAGATACAAAAGTACCGTCAGAGAGAGCTGCCAATAGAGCTTGCAGAGAGCGAGGCTTGCGCTTCAAGCCTTCCAAGCCGAGAGTTGCCGCGAGCTTCAGAGCCAGATCAGCACGGCAGCAGACACCGAACGCATACAACGAGCATAATCGCTGCCCTGCCGCTCCTAAGATGTTTATTTGCTGTCGTCGTGATGGACGGCACAGATCTACAGGTGTTGAACAGTTACACCTCAGCACTCGTACAACACCGGGGGAGCGTGCAATATCCCCGGACATAAAGTAATGTCCACTGCGGTGGGAATACACTAACAAACTCTACTTAATTGCTACAACAATGAGGTAACTGAGCCATAAAATTTGCATATTTTATTCATACTAAATACACTATCCTAAGGCTAATTACAAATAATGAAAAGAAAGTCGACAGCAAATTAATATTGACCGTTTCGGGAATTTTTTCCCATCATCAGAAATTTGAATAAAAACTATGAAGGATGCCTAACAAAATGTCTTTATTTTAGATGACCTACGTTTTTAAGGGTGTTTGCCAGGGTGGGACCTAAAGGGCGACTGACCATGGTGCGCTATGGGGTTCTTATATAAGCGTTGGACGGTAAGGGAACCGGAGGAAAGCGGGCTAGTGCAGTCGGAGGAAAAAGTGTCAGTCATGGGTTGAGACGAGTGGCACAGCTGTAGTCATTATATTGAGGCTAGGTTTTGTTGGCTATATAGTGATGGTGATTCTAGGGTGGAGAGAGAAGAACATGTACAGTCAGAGGGAAAATGTCGGTCATGGGCTATAGCCTAAAAAGCGAATGTACAGAGCTGTGAGAAGAGGCCGGGTGTCAGCTCCTGTACAATCGGTAGAAGGGGAGCTAGTTAATCGGGGATAGTGTGAAGAGCTACAGCTGAGGTCATAATGTTGGGACTAGGTCTTGTTCCATTGATATAAAGAGATTCTAGGGCTGTGAGTTCGATTGGATTAGAAGAGTCAATGATTCAGAAGTCACATTTGCTGATGGGATGGTCGTTTTGCTCAGCATGCCGGCGGGGAGCTGAATGTGAGAGTTTTGCAAGTGGTAGACCGGTTCGGTTGAATACACCTAAATGTTGGTTAATGCGGGTCTTGAAATGTTGCCCAGGGCTACCAATGTACGAGGCATTGCATCCTCTGCATCTGAAACGGTAGCTAACACTTGACAGGAGCGGTGTGGATGGGTCCCCGCCTGCATGCTGAGCAAAACGACCATCCCATCAGCAAAAATGATTTCCCAATCATTGACTCTTCTAATCCAATCGAACTCGCAACACTAAAATCTCTTTCTATCCATAGAACATGACCTAGCCTCAACATCATGACCTCAGATGTACCTCTTCACACTATCGCCGATTAACTAGCTCCACATCTACTGACTGTACAGGAGTTGACACCCGGCCACTTCTCACAGCTCTGTACATTCGCTTTTTAGGCTATAGCCCATGATCGACATTTTCCCTCCGACTGTACATGTGCTTTTCTCTCCACCCTAGATTCACCATCACTATATATCCAACATAACCTAGCATCACTATAATGACTACAGCTGTGCCACTCGTCACAACCCATGACTGACACTTTTTCCTCCAACTGCACTAGCCCGCTTTCCTCCGCTTCAGTTACCGTCCAACGCTTATATAAGAACCCCATAGTGCACCATGGTCAGTCGCCCTTTAGGTCCCACACTGCCAACACCTTTTAAAACGTAGGTCATCTGAAATAAAAACATTTGCTAGGCATCCTTTATAGTTTTTATTCAAATTTCTGATAATGGTAAAAAATTCCCGATACGTTAAATTTTATTTCGCTGTCGACTTTCTTGTCATTATTTATACTAATTCAATACGTTACCTCAGACAAGAAACAGAGTAACTTGGCAATGTAAACAGAGAAGGATATCTATTCTGAGGTGGGGAAAACTGAAAATGAAACAAGAAAACATTAAAATAGGCACGTCAAAGTGCAGACAATTCACATATAAGCAAACCCCGGCAATCGATGCAGTGAGTTGATGCAGCTTATGGAAAAACTGAAACATTTTACGGAGAGGTCTAATAGTAAGCAGACTACTAGGGATCCTCCACCAAAGCGGCAATCGTTTATGCGATTACCTATTAATGAGGTAAAAATTTTGTTCCAGGTATGCCACGTATGTGATGCTGAACCCTTTTACGCGGTACCATGACGCAAATTTTCAGTTTCAGCATCATTTCCAAGGCGCAAGTAACGCCAGTTACTCAACAGTGGAAGCATCATCTTTGCATTAGTTTGCAACAGCAGTTTAAAAAAAAAGATTAGGAATAAACCAAGAATCTAAAACAAGATAAGCATTTTAAATAAATGTAATGAAGGCAAGTGTCAAAAATTGCAAAGTCTTTAGCATTATTGAAGCCACAGTTAGAGCAACAAAAGCAAATGAAAAGCGTATTAGCACTTGTGCAAAAATTTTAATTATTACAGCAAATAAAAATATGAGCAACACCCAACGGTGCGGAAATTCCATTGATAGCGACTAGTCTTGGTCCGGACAGACCGCATTAATGGAGAATCGCCAGTATACTATAGCTAGAGAAGCATTGCGAGGGCGAAAATTTCGGCGAAGCAACGCAACGCAAACGAAAACTTCCAAATAGATTTTTTTTAATCATCAAAAATTTGAATAGCCTTTCTCATACATTTCCTTGTAGTTCCTGTACATCTTACAAAGAAGATCTATTCATAACTTTTCCAGTCAAGTAATTATAAATAGATGTAGCAACTTTTTAACAAACAGGCCAGCGGATTATCACAATATACCTAGGTATCTATCTTTGTAACATTACGAACAGTGTCTGCTTCTCTATTCGTCTTCCATATGAAAGTGTATAAGGCCGTCAGAAATAAGGGCAAAGAAATTACACCGACCTTACTTTTCACACACTTGTGACCACTGTGAGACCATTCCTGCTAGCGTCTCGCTACGAAACATACTGTTGGGTTAACTTGGCTGGCACCGCGGATGCTGGCTTCGGCGTGGTCAGACGACGTGACCTCTGTCTCTAAGGATGCAAGGGAGAAGGGAAACTCCATACGTCACNCCGTCCAGAGCGTTATGTTGGCCTACTTAGTCACAGGCGCGCTCTGACTGCTCATAATGGTACAGAGAGCTTTTATAGCTTTGCCTCAAGGTGTGGTATCACATGATCGTGACAGTGCATCCGGTAGGTGAACTGAGGGCCTAACACCACTAGCATCTTAGGGACGAAGGGACGACGTACTGCATGAGTCATACTGTAGCTCAGGAGGCAGAGAGTGCAACAAGAGGACTCAATGGGACTAATATAAAACTTCGCCGTGACCGCATGTTGGCAAATGACGTCACATCGACGAGTTGAACTATTTGAGGGTAATGCATATGAAACTCTCATACTGCCGCCTGGTACCTGAGACTGTAGATCATCGGGCAAGTACGCGCGCTCGTCTTCTCAGATGACACTAAATTGCTCCATCAAAGAAGGTGTTTTATTGGGTCTGGTTTTTTTCAAAGTTGGGTTGTCTTGTTACGTCTCGCGTAGGCCATATAGCCCGAATGAGGTTCGCTTTTTGGAGTTGGATGGGCACATGGCGATGGCACGGTATTCCCAATTGCGAGTTGGTAATCCAATGCATGATATTTGAAGCATGGATGCGCTGAAAGGCTCGTGAGCAGACTAGTCCACTAGTCACTAAAATTTGAAAATTAAATTACCGGTACTCAACAACAGCATTCAAAGTCACGTTTCTTTTCTGAAATCTCTTAGGAAATCAAAATTTCGAAAAAAGATGCTTAGACAAGCCAAAGGCACCGGAATACGCCCATTTCTCACCGTGAGCGAACTTGACACAGCGTGGGACTTAGGCCTAGGGATCTGACTGCCTTTACGTCTTTATATCTGTGTAACAAGTGCCGAAATCGTTACAAATTTCGTATGCTTGATTAATCTTGAGAAGCGCTCCTTAGTCCTTGTCTTTCTTTTTGAAAATTTTCAAGTAGCTCGTCGGGGTGCCAGGAAGTGGCTCCTGCCGCTCAGCCAGTCTTCGAAGCAGCCAGTTGAGTGGAGCAGGCCATCCGCCATGTGGCGCCCGGGACAACCAGCTATTCTCCATGCCCACACAGCCAAATTGGTCGCGACGGGGAGGTGGGAGGCGTCCACGGTGTCAAGTTTGCTTATGGCAAGAAAAGGGCATGTTCCGGCGCCTCTGGCTTGTCACCAGCATATACTGGAGTATCAAAAGCATATTTTCTCACCTCTCGCTTACTTGACGCCGTGTCGGAAAAATTATCAACAGCCTGAACGGGCATAAAGTGGCTGAGAGTGAGAGAACAACCGAGGATCAAGGTGAAAGGGCAGATACTAAAGTGCAGTTACCACTAGAGTCCCATATATTCAAGTCCAGCAGTACCTGAACAAATCAAGGTACAGGTGGATAATACATGTCTCAAGGTAGCATGGGGGAAACTCAGTCAGTGAGTGGTTGGCGGCTCGGTCTGCATGCGCGTTGGGTTAGTGGCACGCGACGCAATACAAGCATGATGCTCTATGTTGACGAGTGACTCTCGACCCAAAGTGACTTGGGGTTATGATAGACGACAGTGACGTGTAGACCTCAATGGAAAAGTAGAAAGTTCTGTATCCTCCTCTGTTACTGTTTCGGGACTTAGAGCCGAGGAATGGTACTCTTAGAACAACAGGCTTACAGGTATGTGCAATATAGGAGCAGGTTGGCATAACCATATAGGAAACATCTCGTTTTCGTTCTTGAATTCATACGGCCTCGTTGAGCCTTCAGGGGATAATTGGAAGAGAGCCATGTGGCGCAGCTTTTTACACTAACGTGACGGCATAGCTCGGGGTTGTTTAGGCATACAGCTGAAATTGAAAATATCTGTTTTACTCCATCACAGTGGCTCAAGTGAAATGTGTGAAAACCTAGGAGTTAAGGTTTGATATCGGGGAGAGATGTGGCAGTAATTGAGAGGTTACACTCGACTAGCCCGCATCCGAATAGGGAGCGTACTCACACCGGATTATGCTGAAGAAATAGGTCAGCAAGCCCTAGACTGAGCCTCTAGTCCACCATGGGTCAAAAATTTCTGGCGAGATTGAGAGAGAATTAAACGATTCGTGCTCCCAAGTACTCGCCCATTCTTGCGCGAAAGAGCATCCGCCGTAATGGTAGTACTTAACACAGATGAGTCAGTGCGGTTAGCTAAGAAGAAGCCCTAAGTTATCACACGAGCTGTGACGTGGTGCCGAAAATTGAGGTAGGCTTGGCTGGAACTGGGAAGAACCCTTCGTTTGCAAGTGGGTAGTGACCGCCCGATAGGGTTACTAGGCTTGGGCAGTGACTGGCGCGATAGTTGGGTTCAATGAATTTTTCTCCGTCCTGGGGAGCGGGGCAGTCTGATTTCAAGCTTTCATGCGCAGCGCCTTGGGTTTAACGTTTTACCCACAGCGAAGGTGGCCCTTAAAAAGAGTAATATGCGGGTAAAAAGTTGGGTAGTATGTTCTCTAGGACCACGGCTCCCCAATTGCGAGTTAGTAATCCGATGCATGAAATTCCAAGTATGGATGCGCTGAAAGGCTCGTCAGCAGACTAGTGCAAACGATCAGGTCCGCTAACTCAGTGAGGAATCATTCTGGAGCTTCAGGAAAGACGTTCATAAGCCGTCTCTGGGTACATAAAGAAGGTGTTTTATTGGGTCTGTTTTTTTTTTAAATTGGGGTTGTCTTGTTACGTCTCGCTTAGGCCATTTAGCCCGAATGAGGTTCGCCTTTTAAAGTTGGATGGGCACATGGCGATGGTTTGTTATAATGACGTTAAGGTTCTATGAGGATGGTGGGGAGTCAGGAAGTATACTCTGGAGAGGTGTTCCTGTAGTTTAGGTTGAGGACTGACGTAGAATGTTTCGATATTGTCAACTCCCGAAACCATTGAAAAGTAGAGACTGTCAGCCGGTAGCTGCTATAATTGTGTGTCCCACCTATGAAACGTATTATTGAATGAGGTTGTCATTTAAGTAGGTGAGACGTTGCCTACTCAGCGATCGTTTCTCGTTTACGAGGCCACTGTAATGGTCGCTAGCCTGGTGGCTGCGCATTAAGTGTGATCTCTTCATTCAACCCGGATCGACTAAATTCTGTGTTCTCTCTACGCATAAAGGTAGTGCGAAACATCCACTCTGGACAGGGCACGGCACCACCTACAAGTTAAGCCCCACCGGTGTTGCTCAGACCAACCCTCGGACTCAGGCGTTGTGCAAATCACAGCACAGCCGTCTCTCTACAGGACTAAGTTCGAAGCTTTAGTATGGTTATCCATGCTCGTCTACAACGTTGAGGTAGGGATGAAGTTAGTTTCATTTTCTACCAGTCACGAGGCAGCTAAGGCTCACGATCCTTCACAGTTTATCAAGTTGACATTCTGGCATAGGCGGGCCCCTGCTTCTTCTAGGATCAGGGGGAACCCCTGGGTCCATCGCTAACGCTTAGGGCTGAGAGCCACGGTACAACCATCTTCCATTCAGGCAGGGAGAATATGCTTTCTGCCGCCGTTTGGGCTACTGGCCATTAGCTGAATTCACTTACCGTGCCTTTGACCGGAAACCATCGTCATTCGACCAGGCATCCTGTCATTCGTCATTCGACCCGCTTTACACCTTTCTTAGCTTAGCGATCAGCAAACGTTCTTCAGCTTATTAAGACGGCTACTTAACCGCCTAAAGGAAGAAGTTCCTGCCCAAGGGCTTAGCCGATGGTCAGGGTTTAATACCCGCTTATATTGATCTGCCGCACTTGCGGACAAAAGAAACATTACTGGGTAAAGTCTTTAGGTGTATGGTGTAAAACCATATTTCGGCAAGAATTTGAAGAGGCTAACATTACAGTCTTGAATATGAACAGACAACAGGTTGTGAAATACAGCCAAAATATAGTGCTACCACGTTATTCTCGCGGATGCTGTCTAGCACTGTGATGGTCAAGATCTTGCGCTAGAGCAGTGGCTCCCTATAATGGATCTATTGACCGCTGTAGAACCCAAGGGGATGGCCATAGATCCTAAAGGTGTCTATTTAAGAAAACCTCAATTTTTATTTTCTTCTTTTGAATTTAAAGGCTGAAAATAAATTCTGCAACAAAAAACCTATACATGTAGTATTGGAATAAAATTATGTAAATCATTATGTATGATAGGTGTTTAAAGTTTATATACATTTTTAAAGAAAAATCTGCTGAGTTCTCCTTAAAATAATACACATTTGTTCAAAAGCAGCAATTTTCTTCAGGTATAAGGGTAAATACTAACAGGACCAAAACTAAATCTTGTTAGATTTTTAATTCAAAGCTTAGGGAAGGTGTCTTTACATAGCTATAAAATTACAACCTTTAAGAATACACATTATTTGTTTACAATTCTATTGTAATTTGAACCAATGATTGGCAGCAGTAATGGATACATGCTCATTAATAACCTAGTTAATATTAAAAAACTAGTGATTTTTTTCTTCCTCCTTTGTAAAACAGGTTTTACCTTAATGTAGCTTAATGCATACATTCGACACCATAAATCTACAACAATGGACTGCTTTCTTTGCAGGAGTCTAAACTCAACAGTTACAGGGAACCCTTGCGCTAGAGCACAGGCATAATTGCAATCATGTCATTGAAAATGCTTTTAGCAAGAATGTTTGCAAGCAGTATGATTGCTGAGTTCTTGTTTAACTACACAAGCATATTCACAGTCACAGCACTAAAAACGTTTCTGACCTGAATGTTTGCGAGTAATGTGAATGCTGAGACGTTGCTTAGTGACAGAAGCATAGTTGCATTTACTGCATTGAAAAGGCTTCACGCCTGAATGTTTGGAGGCAATATGGGTACTGAGCCTAAATTTAGAAACAAACGCATTATCACATTTAGTGCACTGGAAACGTTTCTCGCCTGAATGCTTGTAGGCAATGTGGCTACTGAGCCCAAAGTTATGAGCAGAAGCATAATCACATTCACTACATTGAAAAGGTTTCTCACGTAAATGTTTAGAAGCCATGTGACTTCTGAGCTCTTGTTTAGTAACAGCAGCAAAATCACATTCGGTGCATTTGACACGTTTTTCGCCTGAGTGTTTCCGAGCAATATGATAGCTTAGGTCTCGCTTGTTTGTAGAAGCGTAATTACATTTACAACATTGGAAATGTTTCTCTATTGAATGCTTTCTAGCAATATGACTGCGGAGATTTTGTTTTACCGCACAAGAAAAACCACATTCGCCACAAATGAAAGGTTTTTCTCCAGAATGTATTCGAGCAATATGAGTAACAAGTTCGTGCTTTGTAGCAAAAGAATAATCACAGTCATTGCATTTAAACAGCTTAAACAACTTAGCACCACAATGCCGGTGTATAAAATGACGCGTCAAGTTTGATATGCGTGGGGTAATATAATTACAGCTTTTACACTTGAAAGGCGACTGTCCTGAATGCATTTTCTTAAAATGAATTCGCATATCTTCGTCAGAAGCACCGCCATACGCACACACACAACACTCGTAAGGTCTTCCACTCATACTCTCACTACCAGAAGCTGATGGACGAAGATCAACAGAGAGTTTACGAGGTGATGAAGAGTCATACAGCTTGACAGAGGCCTTACGATCGCTCAATAAACTTGGGTTAGCTGAGGCGTTACCTACCATGCCGGTTTCACTGGAAGATTGTGCCACACGTCTGTCATCCCCTTGAAGTACCTGAACATCGCTTTTGTGTTCATTGCTCCACTCAGTCACCTGAAAATAATACTATTGACTTCAGAAATCGATGAAAAATATCTAAATACGTTGATTTTAAAGTGCGCAACTCAATGTTCTACATTAAAATACCAGTGGTAACAAATTTATTTTATCAACAACTCTTGAGCCAAGCTAAAACGATGCTTCTTTTCATTATTGATAACATCCTATTGAACTCCCTATTTCATAACATACAGCAAATATCCTTGAAATGATTTCCAAGCCCCATCGTATCTTTAGACTATTTACTGTAAACTTTGAGCTCCGTCACTTTTTCATATATGCGTTGAAGACGTAAAGATTATATAATGAATATTTTTTCAGTTTATTCCAGGTCTTACCGCAACATCCGCGTCGTATACGAGGTGATCAAAGCAGTGACAATCAGCTTAGTATATCGCATCAGAACATGAATGCTTTATGTCGACATTCTTGACGGAAAGTTTGAGTTGGCTCAGTGTGGTATTACTGGCGGAGCAAAAAGAAACAATGTATCTACGATATGAATAAGAAAAGGAGACTGAAGAAAACACTCGTGTGTAGGGGTCGTGACTCCTCACATGGGAACAGATATGAGTCCCATGGGATGAATAGTTTATCGCCATTCAGCAGCTCATCTCGCAGAACAGAAAGTTAAAAAAAACTACAAAACAAGCAAGCCTTTTCAGCAGTAACTGCGACCACCTGTAACATCCCCTGTAGAGACGGCATTCGAGAGGGCGCCCTGAGTGAGTAATGTTTATCTATTTTGACAGGAAAAAGACTCGTCAGAATATAACCCTGTCGGCAAAAAAGGGGAAAAGCACAGAATTACCTCGTAAATGAAAAACTACATAGAGGCTCAACAACTGATAGTGTTCAAGACGCTGCAACATTGGTGGATAATACACATGGTAGCTGCGTTCACGTTTATTCCTCCAACAGAAAATTTTTCTCTATCAAGCCAAAAGTGATGAAAATCTAATAGTACCGCTAATGAAAGAAACTTACCTCCAGGTTGCAGCGATGAACTGATGTTTAGCACAAGTAAAACGAGATGATAAAAATTGCGAACGTAGACAACCCACAAAAACAGACGAAAAACAGAACTAAAGACAACGAATGAAAAGTAACACAATGCAAATACATAACAGAGAAGGAAGCGGAAACGAATCTGCCGGCAGAAACAGAGCTGACTGACGCACACAATCTCACACCACGACTGCTATTCAACAACTGCCGCGCAGCTCATCCCGTGCAGCCGGGGTACCGCACAGTCGCCAGTCTCTAAACCCGAAATCACAAAACCTAATATCACACTAATAGTAATAGAGATGTGAATAATTGCAACGAAGGGTTTGGTGAGCACGAACTTTTAGGTCAACTGGGTTGTTTTAGATCTGTATCTGCTTGAATCTTCAAAATATTTTATCTAATGCTTATAATCTGGTATTTAAATCTACAGATAACACTTGGGAGCAAGACACCAGAAATAGCCATTTGTCCAGATCAGTGTACCGGAGGAATTTATATTGTGTAAATAAAACTCTGCATGGACAATAGCAGAGATATCCCAAATATGTGATAAATTCTGGAAGCATACTTTTGGCAGTATGAACTGCACTTATTATCAAGTAGATATTTAGAACTCCTCAAAAGAGACCCTCAAAAACAAAAGTCTTGAAAAAGATACAAGATAAGCTATAAAAATCAAGGAAAGTAGCCTATCTACAGCGCCATGAGTCACAAATATAGCTCCATATCCAATCTAACACAATTTGCTTTAATTGTAATCAGCGATGACCAACTTTATCAACACCGTATTACATTAAAATAGGAGTTCTTCAAAAAATGAGAAAATTCTAATAATCATAAACTGGTAAGGCCTAAAATTACTGAAAACATGAGATTACAAACATCATGATAAAGGTAAAACGTTAAAGCACACAGAATCGTTGATACTTACACAAGTTTCATAAAAACTTTGGAATACAACAAACGTCGAGCAAGAAACGGACATACCCCCATGTATACGGGAAATGACTGTTGGAGCACAATGGAGCATTGATAGAAAACAGAGCTCATAAATCTTCCTGCAAACCACATCTGTAAAGCTCTAGGCTCAATACATCATAATTAGCAAAGACAACACGAAGAGAAATTTTACCTTCTCATCAGGTGACCAGTCAATGGGTTCATCCTTCACAGAAATGCAGTCATCATCAGTCAATTCCTGCTTGAGCTGAGGAGATTCTTTAGGAACAAGTGTAACAGAGGCCATCCTGTCACCTGAAAGTTGAAACAAAAGATCATAATTGGGATATATTCCTCAAGTACACCTTGCACGGCCCTGTTTCAATAAAACATTTACCGAATTGTGCATACTTAATCGTATAAAGTGAATAGGTAAGCAGCCGTATCGAAATTAGATGACCGACTTCATCCAGCTGATACGATTCTTGCTGATATATTGAACGCTCCCAACTAAATAAATCATCTTGGGCACACTTTTGAGCAGTTGTGCGTAATTTAGAAGAAGACATGTTAGTGTTTCATTAATTATGATCAGTCAGCTACAGCCTACTCTCGGCAATATCTAATTGAACATATAATACTTGAAATCACTAAAATGAAAATTAAAATGGCACTTGCAGTTCACTATTAAGGGAAGCATAAAGGATTCGCTACATCAATAAACAACCTGTCAGACTCTTAGGTCTATCAGGGATGCCCTTCACTACAACAAAAGTTCTAGGCTCGTAGTGGATGGGCAAGTAATTGTTTTCTATCTGCACTACCTGGCTTGGGGAGGGCGGCACCGCATTCATGAGTCGGGAAGGGCCAAATATGTTGATGGCATGAGTGGCGTGCAGAAGATTGTACTGCACCACTCCTATTTGCTTTACAGGGAATTTTAGTAGCACAAGGCCACTTGAAGTGCATGTAGCTCGTAAAAAATATAGTGCAGTACCTGTTCTGGAGTCGTGTGTAGGGCACCTCCCTACAGAGAATGAAAAATTTTTTCCAGGTTGCTGCGACTATCACAAAAAAATGTAAATAAAGAGAGAGATGAGGCATGTGATTACAAATTAGCGATTTATGGAGACTCGGCAAGTGTGGCGTTTGTCAAACAGTTTGGTGAGCAGTGGTGGTAGAGCTCCGTGGAGTGATAATCATCAAATTTCTGTTTTGTATTTGGCTGGTTCTGTTGAAGAACAACTTTAAAATTGAACCAATGATTGCTATACGAGGCGAGGACAATACGATAAGTAATACATTTTGTATTCATTAATAGCTCTTTCATTTCAATTGAGGTCAAGTTGAGCAAACCAAATCAGAATTGAGAACAGAAATAGAAAGAGTTGAGAGCTGCAAACGAAATACGAGTCATCAGCGAGGTGTTGATTAATCTCGCTCCAACACTTAGTGGCTGAGGACTTACAATCGCTCAAAAAAGTTGGGCCAGCTGAGGCCGTCCGAGGATCACTTGAGAGATCTGCTGCAGGTCTGCCACCATCAGTGGGGTGAGTTGCCGGTATTTCATTGAGGGAGGGTTCTCTCTTCAAGCCCTGCAAATGATAGCACTTCTCTCACTGCTCAACATAAAGTAACTTAATATGGCAAGTAGGCAATGCTTGTAGAAGCTAATGGAACCTATTTGTTCAGAAGATAATACGTAAGGAGATATGCCGCCTCCTTAAGGCCATAGGAGATATTTCTAACAAGCTCATTAAATCACCAGCGGTATTTTTGGTAACGCTCAAATTTTTAGGAATTTGAAGCAGTCTTTTGTAAGGTCTTTGTATAACAGTTTTCTGGTAATAGAGGCAGGAGTTGTGAACGCATAGCCAAAGAGAATTACCATCCAGTTTACTATAAGGAAAGTTACTTTTGTTCCGCCAAATAAAGATATCACGGTTTAAATGCTGTATGAACAGTCACTCCACCGTCTACACATAAAATGGGATGTATTTTCCAGTACAGCGGATTCTCACCCATTGTGAATTCGATCAAGGTAGCGCCCTGCCATCACGGTTTTTACATCAGAATTTTCTTTTGCATTTAGCACCCAGCCAGATTTGGAAATTCCTTCAATTTCCGTACACCAGCACGGTCCTCCTTAAAGCGTCTTTTCGTGGCCACCGCGAGGATGATTGCACTTCATCCGTGCGTTTTTGTGACCACTTTCTGACGTGATGCTGATAATGATCAACAGCGATCGGTGGTAATAATTGATCGCACCGTGATTTCCTCCGCGATCTGATCATGCGTGATCAAAGAGTGATTCCAACCGTTAGACAAGCAACAATTCTAAATTTAAAATGCAAGTTTGTGCTGTTTTCTTATATTTAGGGATAACTTGAGTGATGATATTGCAATTGTTGGTAATATTGACTTTCAGAATTGTAGTTATGTTAATTTTATGCCTGTGCATGTTCAAAATGCGTAAATACTGCTATTTCACAAAGCATTGACTTCAAAATAAATAAAACTTCATGAAAAAATCATATTCCACCATCTTTCACAAGAAAGATTTTCTTTAATAAATATGACGGTCCTGGTTTGTTTAAAAAATTATTGACTTTTCTTGTGCTTTCCAGTGATTAACATGATTAACTTTACGGTGATTCTGATCACGCATGTGGCTATAAAAAGACATCTGAAGCATCAGAATCGCTGAGCTACACAACAGGCGAGTCTGACTCTGGACACCTCGTTAACATGGTTCTTGATGCATAAGAACCGACATAGCAATATAACACATTATGTCAAAAATTACCTTTGGGCAAACCTATTTCTAGAATTACAACTGAGAGCACAATGGATATTTTATACTTCCATTCTATGACAGTGTGCGCAGCCGTCAAATTCAGAGCAACTACAGTGCACTGGCGTTATCACATTATTTTTAGCAACAAAACAAGAACGCAAAAATCATCATAAAAAGTTACAGAAATTCAATCCCAACGATATCATAGCAACAGCGTAAATCCCAGTACAGTAGCTCAGTTCTGGAGTCTATGCTTTGTGGACAGCATCATCTCTGGGAAAGACATTTTAACCTAGGTAAAAATGCTGAGAATACAAAAAAAGTCAATGGAATCTAGACAACCTGACCCAGTTGCACACTGACTTTGCAAAAATAAACATACACTCAGATAATGTACAACATATGACGAATCAGGAGGAGAGAAACTTTACAGACGAGGAAGTGTCCAATCTTAAGCTCAAAGTGAGAGGCAAAAATCAAGAAAGTACCTACCAAGCAGCATCTTCAGGACACCAGGACATTCAAGAAGCATTGTTGTAGCTAATTAATTTACGACTAGAATTTCCTTCTTTCTCATCCTTTAGCGTTCAGCGAGAGATTTTTTCAACTGTAGCCCTTAAGAACCAAAGAACCAACAAAGCAAGTCAACAACAAAATGTGAGTTATTTATTTGTCTAAGGAATTTTACTGCGATGGAAATTATGACGAACCTGACATTCAGGAAAATTGATCTTTTATTGACTCAAAATCCTTACAAAACAATATACTGGAATGAAATTGAAAGAAAATAAATTCTAAGACATTTCGAGGTAAGAATGCAAGATGATGCCGCTTTTGAGGGTCACATGGCGAGAGTTATTCCCACAGGCAGCAAATGGGATGGATGAGTGCTTCGAGCTTTTATTATTATTATTATTAAATCACACCAGACTGGCGACGCAGGAACGGAGAAACTCCATGAGGTTGACAAACCCCCACGCAACCAGCCCAGCGGGTGGAGAAAACAAAAGAATAGAAAAAAAGAAGATCCGAAATCACAGAATAGCTCTGTGTACAGATCGTTTAAAGCCGCCAATACC
>LQNS02278129.1:7715377-7746721 GCA_001587735.2 Parhyale hawaiensis | reverse complement strand
CAGTCCTCACAGAGCCTAACCATTCCACATGGTGACAGTTAAAGTCACCCATAAAGGCAAAGGCAGAACGCCTATCCGAGGACTGAATTCTAGCCATGGCATCCAGGAGACAGACAAAAAGCTCACCTTTTAGAAAGAACTGGTGAGGACAGAGTATTGTTCACCTCTTTTGATACTGAGCAAATGAATAGACTTAAGAGTGCCTCGAGGCTATCAAAAGATCGTTTACTGTAAAATTCGAGGCCTGCATGTACTAAACTCTCGCGAAAGACTTTTTCACCTTCAAATATACTCAATTCAACAGAGATTCAAGCGCTTTACGCGCATGTTTGGCAATTTCTAGAAAGAATTCGTTTTAATATCTAAATGTATAAGGCGGATGTTTGCTAGGTACTCATTGAGTGCACTGGTTAAGTGCGAAATGCGATCAAAAATGGTGGTGAAGCAATAATCACGAAGTATTCAAAAATCTTCACGGTCCAGAGTGCAGGGTTACAGAGTACCACGCCGCACTCGAAATGTCAACGGTACAAAAACTGCAAAAAATTAAACTTAATGGGTGCATACTGACTGAAAGTGCCAGACAAATCAGCTGTGAGCGGCAACGCACCAAGTGGGAATAACACTCTACAGGCCTTCCCGATGGTCACAGAATGCAACATCACCTATGCACAAGACGGACGGCGTGAATAATGTCACCAAGATATCGTCGGAAATATCATCAACGTATATTGCAAAGCTTGCTGTACCCTATAAAAGATTTAATACTTAGGCTAAAATATTACGTGAGCTTTGACACTATGATCAACTGTAATACTTTTGTACACACGGACCTCTTTCCACTCAACTATGTTGTGGAACCAGTAATAGAATCATTCACGGATTTATCATTTTCGACATCTCTCAAACTAGTAAGTTATATTACAGTTTTACAACCATAGCCCCAACAGTGAATTTAATTTTTTTTTAGCAGGTATTACGTCATCAGTAGGAATATTTTATTTCGGCATTCCTGCCGGAAGAACTCAATTTGGCTCAGTACACTACTACTAGCGGGAGAAAGGCGCAAGGGATAGCAAAAAAAAAAAAAACACTAGGGTGGACTCCTCTTACGGCATTCCACGCGAGAGAGACTAGAGGTGTCCCGCGTACTAGGTCGGCTATCTCGATCGACAGCCCACCCTGCGGAACAATAAGGAAAAAGCAGAGACCCTACCTAACTTTACAAAACTAATCTCGTCGGCAGGAACTGCGGCAAGCTGCAACATCTCTTGCAGAAAAGGCACTCGGGACCCTTAGGTGCGGGAGGACATCTCGCAAACTGTTTTGAGTTTTGAGGATGGTAATATATGTAGGCTTAAGTCAGTATAAGTCTGACGACTGTCACTGTCCCAGACCTCCCACTTTGCCAGTAGTAAAGAAAAACAAAAAGTCTCACCAGCTCAGCTGGCGTCCTGTCAGTGGGCTCTTCCTTAACGAAGATGCAGTTTTCCTCAGTCAATTCCTGCTTGACTGGAAGACGGGCCAATGCAAGAGCAGCCGGGGCAGCATTGGCAACTGAAACTAGAGATATAAATATTACAACGAAGATACAAATCAATGACAATCAAGGGTTTGTTAATAGTAATCATAAATGAAATTATCTTGGGATCAAAAACAAAAAAAGGTGAAAAGTAGGTTAATTACCTTGAAGCTTTAAAACTCTTGTTATCAACATTGCAACTTTCAAAAACCCAACTGAAATAATGATATTCTACAGTTGCTCATTCTCCAATAATATAAATATGGAAAACCACAAGAGAACCACAACCATCAACAATTCTGACTTTGAATTTGTGTGATGTTAAGTTATGACAGAGAAACAAGCACTTCAACACGTGTTATTTTTTTCCTCCAGCAAACCAGTAACACACTCTACTAAATGAAGGAGAAAATTTTTCCTTCATTTTAACCATTAACACCATGCACCAAGAAGGAAAAGCCATACCTCAGATATGAAAAATGTTACACTGGTTTCCAAGAACATGGGCTGCATCTATCAAGCAGAAGTTATAGATATTAGACGCAATATAGTGCATTAAGATGAACGCTTTTTGTGGCCAGTTCTACCAACCTTGACACTTGGAGATCGCTTTCAAAGAGAAACCTTAAGCTCTCCGATAACAGACGAGAGCGCGAAGCAGGTACCCACCTAAGGCAAATAAAAGCTCAGAAGCCCCTGCCAAGATGTAGCTACTATAACGGTATTCGTTTTGCTGAGTCTATTGCAATGCTTGTGCTGCAGCGTGATAGCACATATCACCCTATGAGGCCACAGAAAACCTGAGCAAATTCCTAGTGAAGATTAAGTTGGCGTTCGAAAATTGGGTGTGCGTTGCCTGATGAAGGTACTGTACAGTGAGGAAACAAAGTCCTAGAAGCTATCTACCGGTTTATTATAATTCTGCTTAAGGCTCCGTCAGTCCATGGGTCAGAATGTTGCACTTTTTCGTAGGTACTAAGTAGGGAGAAATTCAACTTTCAAGAAGCTCTGATTTTCACTGGAAGGAAGATCAACCATAGGCTTCTCTTCACGTCTTGAAAAATTTTTCAGTCAGCCTCAAAGCAATGACATATAGATCATCTCACCAATATCTTATCTGGAGCTCTTCATTCTTTTCATCATTATTATGTTCACTTTGCAGGTGGCGCACGACATTCTTAATAGGGCCAGATGCATAGCTAGAATATGCTTCAGGAGTTCAGAGCAGGTAGTGTTGGTCATCTCGACTCTAAAGTATTTCTTGAGGAGAATATGCGCCGTCTAAGGAAATACAATGACATGTTCAGAACAGAGATGCTGCAGTGACTGAAGAAACTGGAAGAGTCTGTTGTAGGGCCTACTTTCTTTATAGCTATTGCATCAAACAAAGCAGAAAATTATGGGCTACTGATTAATTATCACGGGGTTCTGTACTGGTGCAAGAAAAACTGAAAAAATTGATTTGCAGAAAATAAACTGAAGCGTGTATCACGATAAAGGGCTAAATTGTTGGTCAACTGTGTGAAATAGTGCTTAGAAAGGGCGTGCAAATACACAAGAGAACAATGCAAGAAGTGACGCCGAGCCTCTATGTCTATATCAAGACACTAGTGCAAACTCATTGCTGGCAGCACAAATGCGAGATTCACAGGTGACATCAGAATAATAAGAGAGATTAGACGAGGTGTACGGTAGATGGACTGTGTAACAGTAAACAAGGTTAAGTGGCAGACATTAGTTTAGATGGGGTGGGTTAAATTGGAAGCACTGCCTCGGGTCAAACTAAGGTATGGGAAAATATGAATTAACCGTGGAATTTCCAAGGGTCCTGCTAATAAAAATAATTTCTTTGCTTTAACCAAGTGTGTATGGTGTAAGATGAGAAAAAAACACAGCCATGCACCTTCACTTTCACACAATGTCATCAACTGAGACATGTACATCCATTTCATGACGCATCTGCTACCGCAATACTAGCTTTGAATATTGGCCCACCACACAAATCATTTAGATTAGATATGTAGGTAGGCGGCAGTAGACAAACCGAAAGGCCCATTCTCAAAGAGACACCGGAACTTACGCCTCGGCCCTCTACGAGCTATTGCCATTATGTTAGTAGGATATAGAAGACTGGAGAAAAGAGAAAAACAGGGGGAAGAATCCCTGTCAAAGAGATGATCATAACTGCACGAAAGCACGATCAAAATTCGCTGATATGCAGGGCTTGGAGATGTCAAACTGTGTGGTTGGGGCGGGAGAGAGAAGAAGACGGATTAAGGTGGCCTTGGAAGCTTTGGCCGTTAAGAGTTTGCGACTCCTGGAGGAGGAGTTCTAAGCTGTGGAGGATGTCTCTCCCAACGTATGTTAAGACGATTTTTAAATGCATTGACTGACTCCGTCCTAACAACATCAGAAGGGAGTCTATTCCAAATGCTGACTATGAAATGCGGAAAGAACTGCTGAGTTAAGGTCGTTCTTTGCGCTTTAGGCTTGAGTTTGTGTCCGTTGTTTCGCAAGCGATCATTGAGGTCTCTTTCAAAAAGTCCCGTTGTAGGTACGTCATTGAAGTTATTCAAATATTTAAATGTTTCTATTAGTTACCCTCTGAGTCGTTTTAGCTCGAGAAAGATCAGACCCAGTTCCTTTAGGCGATTCATATGGCTTGTTTCGCAGCTGAGGTATCAATTTCGTTGCTCTGCGTTGGACTCTTTCCATGTTATTGATACCTTTGCATAGATGTGGCGACCAGAAATGAACAGCATATTTTATGTGTGGCCGCACTAATGCCTTGTACAAGGGAACAATGATGTCCTCGGACTTGTATTCAAAATTTCTGGAGATGAATCCGAGTACTCTGCTTGCCATTTTCACACTCTAATCAATTTGCTGACTGTGTTGTAGCTTATAATAGTGACTCCCAAGTCACGCTTTTCGTGACAGCAGCCAATACCGTCCCGTTCATTTTCAATGGGGTTGAAGGGCTCACAAGCCCTATGTGTATCACTGAGCATTTGTATTCATTAAAGTTCATCTGCCGCATTGTGTGTGACAGCATAAGCTTATCGGATGCGTGCCACTCCCTGATGCACATCTATAAATACATGCAGCGCTGGGGAGCGGCAGCTTATTACTCAACTAGACCCCCCTTGCCATCACGGTCTATACTCTGATTACGTTTCCAGCCATCACCTGTACCTCAGCATTCTAATACAGTGAATCCCTAAGTGTCACTGATGGTCTTCTTACCCCTACAGCATAGAACCTTGTCGTCCGACGATTGAGCCCCACATCTGTCGTAGCAGAGAGTTCCAACTAGGTACCAGTACCACCAAATGCCTCAATCCTACCGATACGCGTTCACGTTGTGCTCCATTCCACGAGGTGGTCAAAGTCTTGTTAGAGCTCGGCTCTTTCTGCGGCAGGATGACATAGTTTAGCATCATCCGCAAATCTACTGATAATACTTCGGATGTTAAGACCGAGTTCGTTGATGTAAATTGAAAATAGATGCTTTGCTCACTTCGCCTTAGAAAACACAAAGTTAGACTTCAAGTAGTGCTGGAACTGACTACTGCGGGCTGATGTCAAAAAATGGCAACAAAGAAATAATCCACCAGCAACGGAACAGATCACCTACACTACCGACTCTACCGAAAGTTCCCCTGCTAACCTACAGAGGAACATAATTCAGCCCAAACGTCACTGTATTACATATGTACTCACCATCAGACTTGATTCCTGCAACTGATGGCTCTTGTTTGCAGTATCCATGACGAAGGGCTGCAGCTTCAGACACTCGCGGCTGACATAAAGGCCCTGAAGGCTGTCTGTACTTTATTGGTACAGAAGTAGGAACATATAGGGAAAAGCCTTCCGCTGTCTCAGTCACAGACAACTTGGGCAACATTACTGAGTCAGTCATAGCTAATCATCTGCGCAGCATTCAACGTTTGCAGAAAAAATACAGTATGATGAAAAAATCTTTCCAGCACATAAGCTACAAGCAGAAGTCTGTACAGTTAATTGTAGCATTTTAATCAATTTTATATCAAACATAATAAACAATATTGTGTGTTTATTTGTTGGTATATTTATATATAAGTCGAATCTGGTTCTTACAGGTACATCAATGAGCTCCTACTCATTGAGATGAGGTAAGCCAGGACTAGTTGTAATGGTGTTCAAATTATCCGCGGCTCGATATGGACGCGACAGGAACCTAACCTGAATGAATGATTAGAAGCTAAGTGATTCTGAAAACTGTTTCACAGAGGATGGTTGGTCCGTTTGCTTCAACAGAAAATCTTGGGGGTACTAAAGACTTATCCTTTGGTAGCTAGGATTTAATTCAGTAGTGATTGGCTGCTTCCTTGAGGTATATAAAAGTTTTTTCTACACTTCTTTTGGGGCGGGGACGATTGTGCTACCAGGATGATTTGAAGAGAATGCACTCATCTCTTATGACAATTTTTTTTAGTGTATCCTCCAGAAGCATAAGCATACTGTACTGGTAATAAAGGTAGATAGATTAAACAAAGTCAGGTCCTCAAAAACTCCTCACTGTCATTTTTGACAGCATAGGTACTCTTGTAATTCTATAAGTAAAATACCAGTTAAGGGGATCAGCATATGGGATCAGTGTTAAAAAAATATCATCAGCACCAGTAAGAAAATATTGATAAAGACAAAGAATATAAAATGCAAAGATATAAAAAACTGATCTATATACAAGGCTATGGTAGCCATTGGGATCTCTTAGGGATAGGGACTATGGACAAGTTGACTGACAAGAAATTACCTTTATAGCTACAATATACCGAGAGCACTAGCAATATCATATACTCGTTGATTACAAAAAAATTGCAATGAACTAATTTTTTATGAGTAACGTAAGTGGGATGGAAACATTTTTACAGCAGCTACTTTTTATGAGGTCGACTAAGGTATTATTGGATTTACTGGTTATTTATTTCGGTGGTGCTGATCACGGCTGAACATTTTCCTCATTTCCCTAACTTATTATATTCCTAGTCCTAGGTTGCCTTGGAACCGATAAATTACCGTACACGCCAGTATTGTCGCTCGTTTCCTCTATCACGTGTAGAAGTTTTGATGGTCTTGATGGCTCTGCCTCTGCTGATGCGGGTATTGGCAGCTTTAAGCGATATGAAAAAGAGCTATTCTGCGATCTCTTATCTTCTCTTTGATTTCTTCTTCTTTTTCGCTTGCTACTCTGGTTGCGTGGGGGTTTCCTCGGTTCTCACGTCGCCAGTCTAGTGTATCTTTATAATAATTGAGCCTCCCTACCAACAGCTTACACGGTGATCCAAAGAGAGGAAGGAAGAAGGGATATAAAGTATGTCAAAAAACATGTAACCCAGGCACAGGTGAACAGGCATGGGAACAGCAAGTTGGGAAAGAAGAAGAAAAACAGAACAAAGCCTCATCAGTAGGAATTGCAGATGGAAAGAAGAAAAGTGGACATGAAAGACACACGTCCCGACATACAGTCCCCCTGGGGGGGGGGGGATGGTTATACCATTAGCATAGGATGGGCGAACCTAAATAACCTAACCCTATGGCCCATCCGATGCCCCTGAGCTTCATTACGTAAAGAAGATTTCAACTTCCATGTGTGTGCGGTAAAAATTTTCTGCATCGCATCTTGGATATAAAATGATATCAGAGATTATTTAATGAAACAAGACACTAGAAATGGCCACCATCTCTATATTCGTAAGTCAAAAATTTTCAAAATTTAAGGGCAACACATTGAATTATGAAGCATGACACAAGTGTCCTGCTATAATCTTTTCAAATTTCAAATGATCACAAAAATTCCTAAGGTGACGACTTTAATAAGATTCGTATTCATAACTAAGGAACAGAAAAGGAAATCAAAGTCAACTACAGATTAAGGCAACTGCTGCAATGATAAATTAAATCTCGGTAAAAATGGATCCAGAGCGTTGGTTTCGTTTCACATCACTAATCGCGTATCTGGCAAGTATTTGTAACGTCAACACTGAACGACCGTCTGGCGCTCAACGTTCACTTCATAACAGGCTATATTGTTGCTGGTGTTTGCGCATTATTGTGCGAACAAATTCCCAATATTGCCAGCCGTCATATCAGTTGACTCAACAAGGCAAATTCGTTTCCCATCTGAACTGTACTCAGAGCATTCTTTTATTTGAACTAACAGTACATCAGAGTTCACTCTAATTTCTCGTATTTGCAAGTTAAGCTATAAATCTTCAACTCATTTCTATGTTCTTAGCGAGTGAGAATTACAATCATGTTTTAATTGAAGGACTTTTACATTGCATGACATCTGCAGCCACTTCGGTGAGAAATATCAGACGGTAAAATATTTCCATCCAATGAGCGAAGTGAGAAAAGGGCTGCGTAACAAACGTAATACGGCCCAACAAGGCTTACGCAAGGGTTAGCAGTAAAGTATCGGATGCTTGTTTTAAACAATGAATGAATAACAACTCGTAGAGCTGGATTTTTCGGCGACGCATTCGAGAGCAGTGAAATAGATTTGATTCGAAACGAGCCCCAGATACGCTATGCCCCTCTATGTGCCAGTGCCGTGGTGCCAATATGCTCGTTAAACGATTCGACGGACACGTTCTGTTAGGTTATCAACGGTAATGAAATCAAGCGGCATCCACGAGGGTTTGGAGGAGTTAAGTTAGATGGAGAATGAGAGACAATGAATCAGAGTGAGTAATCTCTAGAGATTTAGCCTTTAGAGGCTGGTGTACGTACGAACGCAGAGCAAAACTTACCTGTGAGTCTGACTAAAGAGTTAGCCAGTCGATAAGGTTCAATGTTAGTCAGAGGGTTTGCTGGCAGAGCAATTCTAAGCCGCATCACGCCGAAGGTCGTGAGTGACGGCGAACTCACATAAGTGAGTTCTCTGCCTCAAATAGTCAAATTTATAAAGCATGTGCATCTCCAACCTTACACAGTTCGGCTGGACGATTTTGCTCAGCCGGGCGGCACTGAGCAAGAGACGAAAAACGAAATGAGAAGAAGACAGAAAAAGAAACGTCTGTGCGGCTGACTCCTCCCGTGGTCCTCCGCAGGGGTGAAGGTAGGAGTTCCGAGGAAAACGTCGGCCACCTCAATTGACGGCCCACTTCGTGGAACATACTAACCTTCTCAGCAGGAACTGCGGCCAGCTGCAACATCCCCTGCGGAGAGAGCACTCGGGACTCTTGGGTTTGTGAGACCCAAACATATTGTGGCAGCAAAAGGGCCCGCCAAAATATGCCCCTAAGGCACCAGTCGATAAACTACGATCAATTTGAAGAATAAGTAATGAACAACGTGACTCACATTCGCTTATAAATTCATAATCAAAGGTGCGGTCTGAGCATATGAAGATTCAAGACAAAAATACAATTAGTGTTTCGGGCGAATTGTCAGCAAGCAAGTTCATCGTATGGCACACGAATCGTGTCAGTGCTAATGGGTCACAATTTGACAGCTAACTCTTTCAGGAGACTTGTATCAGTCCCAAGATTTGGAGCTACAGGATAAACCATCAGATTATCTCCATGCGGGCGTTGAGTCTAGTCATTTAAATTTATACCCGTCAGTTCTATCAACTATATTCAACAATGAGGCAGCAAACAAGCAATATTCAGATCAAAATAAAGATATCGGCAACTACTTCTTCAGGTACCAAAGTACTGTAGGTATGGTGGGCGAGCTGTATAGACAGAGCTGCTAATAGAATATGCTGCTGGTGAGGCTTGCGCTCCAAGCCTTCCAAGTCGAGAGTTGCCGCGAGTGTCAGAGCCAGATGAGCACGGCAGTAAAGACACTGCACGCATACAGAGAGCATAATCGCTGCCCTGCCCGCTCCTAATATGTTTATTTGCTGTCGTCGTGATGGACGGCACAGATCTAATGGTGTAAAACAGTCACACCTCAGCACTCGTACAACACCGGGGGAGCGTGCAATATCCCCGGACAGAAACAAAGTTTTGTCCACTGCGGTGCATAAACAACAAATTCCGCTCTATTAATGTAACAAAAAAAAATGAGTAACTGAACCAAGAAATCTTCAACTTTTTATTGCTACCAACAAACGCGATGACTCATCTCAGACAAGCAGCGAAGACCTCAGAAAACAAACATAAATACTTTATTCTGTGGTGAGGCAAAATCACAATGGAGCTACGCTTGTATCAAATGCGTTGGATAGAAAACGTCGACAATCTGCGCAAAAGGAAACCTGAACAGTAGATGTTATTTCTTGAGGTGGCTCAAACTAAAGAATAAAATATTGACGAAGAATTTACTCGGTAGTTAACACGATATTGTAACTAGAGCACTGAGACAGCGCAAATCTTTGCGAAGCAGAGCAACGCTGACAAAAATATCAACTTGGTCAAGCATCCAGGATTTCCATCGGATTACCACAATATCTTCCTAACAACAGTCCTACCAAATCTTGTACATTTTATGAAAACTAGCTGCACCCGTGAAAATTTCACGGTCTGGCAAGGCCCTTCAGTAATGAACAAATATCAAGTTTTATAGTATACAAAAAGCCCGTGACCCGTTGGATCGTAATCACCATTTTATCCTTTCACACAATTCAAGCGCTATTTAGCTGGTCATCGACAACGCGCTATTTGTCCCCGTTCACTCCTGGCCGTGCGGGTCACCATCACCAGCTCCTTTGGTTTGAAAGTTGTATTTAACGATGCCTGTGCGCAAGGGAAATATATATGTGACGTATTGTCCAATAGTTTTTCCCGTATCGGCTTTAAATTTAACGTGCACGTTCATGCAGCCGAGCTCGACGTCATGTTCCCTATCATGGATACAATAAAACTATATTATATCTAATTTTCTGCTAGCTGTTACTGATGAAGAGCGTAACACACGAAAGTATGCACAACGCTATTAATATTACAGATTCCTATCAAAAATTTTTTGAGACAAGTCGTTGAAAATAAAGATAGTAACAAACACATACAGTGAAGTATCACAAAATTAAATGAACTATTTCATACAACAAATTAACAATTCATGCATATTTTACGAAGACCAATCCATAGCTTCCTGACTTTGAGTGAACAGGCAGAAAGATAAAAATATAAATGGATCATCACAAAACTGTAATCATCTGATTTCCGTAAAATTTCTATTCTGTTAGTCAGATTTCACGAATGTGCTTCGATATTTTTTTGCGATCTTGCTAAGACAGAGAGAGAAAGAGGACAGCCAGACAATTTCCAACAAAAAGTAACCTCCTTGGAGAGAGTAGATAGCTCTTATACGGCTAGATCCGACTCTACACAATTTCCCACTGCATGTGCACAGGGAAATTATTACACCTAGTACTTCAAGGCTACGTTTCCATAACAAAAGCGATTCCACAGAAGGGGCATATAGTATGTATGTCGATAGAAACGTAGAATCCATGCGCGAGGATGTGTCGACACAGGTGCAACGCACATGACAACAAATCAGGAAAAAAGAGGAAGAACAGAAGAAAGTAACATTAAAAGCATGAAATCGGAAAGAAGCAATATCGACACGAATATAAACGTCTAGAAGGCCTAGCTAATGGTTAAGGTATCCTATTATGAACCCTCCGGGTTCGATGGTGCTTATAAGAAAGGATATGCGAACCTAACTAACCTAACCTTATGGTACGCACAGGGAAATCAACACAACATGCCGTGACCCACGTGGTGCTCAACTGCCTCCTGTACGTTATTATCCAAACTAAAACATGTAGTAATAATCTACGTTACCTTAAATATGTACTGAGAATTTTGGTCATGTCCAGCGGGGTGTAGGGTAATGACTGATAGACAAAGATAAAAAAGCCCCCTTCACTACCCGGGTCAGCTCTATTTCGTCTAGTTGCAGAGATGAGAGAAAAATGACAGAATTAACAGCGAGCGGGAAGTTTCGTCTCCCTAATACAGGCTCTAATCCTTTGAAGTTGAGATGGACTATCCTACCCACAAAGTTGGGGATAGTATAGCATGCGGGGATGAGGAAGTGGGAGTAGTAGCAGGGAAAAGAGGTAGGACCACGGAAGGAAAAGAAAGTAGAAGCGCGGGCGGCAGAACGAAGGCAGCAGGCGGGGAGATTCGTCGGGAGCTAGGAAAGGTGCGGTATTACAGCAGGCGGCGCATTACCAGTTGGTGGACCAGCTCGACAAGCCGAAGAGACCCGAGCACCGCCGGTATCTCCAGAGTTGCAGTCAAACCAGGGTAAGCAGTTCTTTAAGGGCGGGGCTGAATTGAACGCAGCAGTGCCAAATTTAATCGATTAACTAATGTACTTTGAGTTTTCGTACATTAATATAATTTTATTGATTGGGACAAGTATACCACGCGCTCAAGTGAGATTTGGTAAAGTTGCTATGCGTTCTTTGCCACGCCCATCGGACTCCTTCCGCTGGTTTGACTATAGTAACCACCGCGCTGGAAGGACCAGCTCCGTGTAACGTTGCGGCCGCAAACGCAGCAGGGAAAATTAGCTTGGTTAAGTGGGGGGCGCATTTGACGATCAGGTTTTCCGTCAGTATGACCGCAGTCTGTAATCGACTGCAGCCGTACACTCCTCTGGGTTGCAGAGGGGCATTTACAAGTATCACAAGTCAGTGCAGATGGGTCTTCTAGTTGGGATGAGCAGTCGAAATCACTCAACATTTGTAAGGAATTCATCGATCTTATGAGCATACAGTATGTTCTTCAGTCCTAGAGCCTTCATCACCGTCATGAAATTAACAGATGACAGCTTCATAAAGACAAGAGAACATTTCATAATAAATATTAAAGAAGGTTTCGGTAGGGAACGCTAAGCTGGTTCGTTTTACAAAAACGGTTATAACAACAAAAACCACGTTAACTTACTGATGAAAAGGGGGGGAACTACGATTCTAAGTTTGAGAAAATCTATCAAACCAATGGGCAAACAAATACATATTATAAATTGTTGAATAATGATAATAATCCCAACTGTAGTCTGACGATTCTATGATGGCGGTTCGGTCGTGGTCAAATTCCTCTACAGCGGGGCCAATTATATGAATATTTCAGATATCTCTCTATATGCAGTCAGTGGGCGTGTCTAAGATATGGGCCGAACAAAATCTCGGGTATACCTGTACTCATAGAATTGGCAACGCTATAGAGGAATTTGACAACGACCGAACAGCCTTCATAAAATGGTCAGACTATAGAGCTGTAATACTCGAAAATATTTCGTTCGGAGTTTGATCAAGCGAATTATATGTTAACTTGCAATTAAATACACATCAGGTAGAATGCAGTCATCAGGGCCAACAGGTTGTTCTGGTAGGTAGATGCCAGCTAGTGATGTGTTGGTCAACATCTTTCGATAGAGCATAGCTATTGTCACATTCACTACATTAGCAAGCCTTCTTGCCTGAATGTTTGCGAGCAATATGAATGCTTAGGTGATATTTAGTTATAAAAGCAGAATCGCATTCACCGCATTTGAAGGGCTTCTCACCTGAATGCTTGCGAGCAATATGATAACCGAGGGTGTTCTTAGTTGCAGAAGCATAATTGCATTCACTACACTGGAAAGTTTTCTCGCCTGAATGTTTGCGAGCGATGTGAAGGTTTAGCTCATACTTAGTTACAAAATCAGAATCGCATTCACCGCAAGGGAACTGCTTCTTGCGTGAATGCTTGCGAGAAATATGCTGGCTGAGTTCACGCTTAGTTACAGAAGCATAATTGCATGCACTGCACTGAAAAGGCTTCTCACCTGTATGTTTACGAGCTATATGAAAGGTAAGGTATTGCTTAGATACAAAAGCAAAATTGCATTCACTGCATTGGAAAGGCTTCTCACCTGAATGTTTACGAGCCATATGATAGCCAAGGTGTTGCTTAGTTCCAGCAGCATAATCACATTCACTGCACTGGAACAACCCTGAATGCTTGCAAGCGATATGCCTATTAAGTGTCAATTTCTTAAAAGAAGCCCAATCGCATTCCCTACATTGAAAATTATTCTTCATCAAATGCTTTCGAACAATATGTTTATAGAGATTGTGTTTTAGAGTAAATGTAGCACCACAATCATCGCAAATTAAAGTTTTTTTCCCGGAATGTATTCGAGACATTTGAAAGCCAAGTTGTTGCTTTGGAGCACAAGAATAATCACAATCGTTGCATTGAAATGGCTTAGCATCGCAATGCCGAAGCGTAAAATGACGCGTCAAGTTTCCCTTAATCGGAGTAATATAATTACAACTTTTACACTTGAAAGGCGGCTGTCTTGAATGCATTTTCTTGAAATGAATTCGCACGTCTTTGTCAGAAGCACCGCCATACGCACACACACAACACTCGTAAGGTTTCCCGCTCATACTCTCACTAGCAGAAGCTGATGGACGAAGATCAACAGGGAGCTTACGAGGTGATGAAGAGTCACACAGCTTGATTGAGGCCTCACGACCGCCCAACAAACCTGGGTCAGTCGAGGTGGTAGCCACCATATGGGTTTCACTAGAAGATGGTGTTATTTGTCCGGTACCACTTTGAAGTACTTTGACATACCCTCTGCTCGAGTTGCTCCGCTCAGTCACCTGAAAATAAAACTATAAACTAGAGAATGTTTTACCATTAAAAAAATTATTAATGGTTAATGAATACAACAGCGATCTTAAAATGCGCACTCAAAGTTATAGCTGCATGCATTCAGATATCAATGGTTACAACTTTCTTTCATCATCATAGCCAAATTTACTATTGGATGCTTTTTTCATTACTGTTCATATTCCATTGAACTTAATCCTATTTCATACAACGCTGTGAGTTCTACACAGGGTTCTCTTCATCCCTTTGTATCTTTATTACACCGTATACTCTAAACTTTTGAGCTCCTGGCAATTCTTCAAATAAGCACCGAAGACATGATAGAGATTAAAGCCAGGAATGCTATTATCACTAGCGGGACTCGTGGAAATTTCATAGCTAAGGTTCTCACTTTATAAAACGTTGCAATCCAAAGCTAGGCTTCATAATTCAACTTAGTTTGAGCTAAGGCAGCTCGTCTAACCTAACTTACCCCAAACATAATACCCGTCACGTAGCATAATCCTGTCGATGTGCGTCTAACCTCAAGTCCGCTGCACACGAGAACGTTTCTCCCTACCTTTCCGATTCCCCTGCCGTGGATGCAGCTTCGACTTGTCTAATACTATTGTGTTCAAAAACTGCTTTAACTCTGAGCCTCCGCGGCAGCTTTTCAGCTACCGCCAACGCCCGCTCCTCAGTTTCCAATCTCTCTCTTTGTTTCTATTGAGTTTCAATTCTGAATGGTTCCCATTTGGAATCGGGATGTGCGGAAACTGCTCATACATTAAGCCGTTATCACGCGCAAAGAAACATCTGTACCAAGAAGGTGAATGCTTCTGTGTTCCGACTCGTTTGCAGTGCGCTTAACTTATCCCGTCAATCCTAAGTTATCTCATACAACCTATATAGGCACTCTGATATCACCGGTGGATCTCGCAAATGTTCTACCAGCAAAGGATTCGTACTCGTACATCATGATAGAGACATAAAGACAGCAAAAACCAAATATGCCACTGTCACTCTTAAAATGTACTGCTCTTGTTGCTCTTAAATATGTATACGCCGTATTTGCTAGTCTGTGTTTATCGTCTGAAGGTAATATTATTTACCTTTTGCATGCTAAACTTTACCATTTTTCACCGGTATCACTTAAGATTCTAGAGCGTGACCCGTGACTGCTCAATGCAGAACCTCATCATTTTTCTGTTCTATTTTGCAGGATAGCTTCACCACGATATGCAACAGACCTAGCCCATTTTTTCAATAATCGATTCTTGTAGCCGAATCCATCTTTCCTGCCAATTAACTTGATTTTTGAGCACGTCTGCTTGTAATGTGAGAGTTGGCTCTATAGTTAGCCCTTACAGTTTGCGCAACTTGTGCTAATGTAAATACGAGCCATAGAAGGGGGAAGATCAGTACTGAGTCAGCAAGTAAGCTTCCCTTGTAAATTTAGGAAGCTCTACTTGGAATAAAAATCACTCATGCACAGGGCATAAAAAAGGACAAAAATACATCTACATTCTCCATGAAGTGGCACAAATTTCGGTGAATCAGAGCGAGCAATAAATTCTGTACGTGTAACAGATGTTGACAGGCCATCTTCTAACTAGCTTCGAGTGCACACTGAAGAATGGCACCACGATCTGATCTGCCAGCAGGTCATAAGCTCAACAGAAGCTCAGCTCGAGCGGACCAATTGAGATGTGAATAGCTAAGCGCTACGCCGTGCTTGGTGTGCTCTCTCTTTTAGGTCAACCAGGTTGCAAACTTGTAATCGAACTGAATCTGCCGTCATCATCAAAATATTTTATCCTATACTTATAATCTACAATTAACACTTGGAGGCGAAATACTAATAACAACAAACGCCTGGATCAGTGTGCTGGAGAAACTTAGATAGCATGCATAAAACTCATAGATCTTGTACTACGACATAGCGTACAACAGTATAGGCAGTAGGAACTGCATTCATTATCAAGTAGATATTTCAAATTATCATGTATAAAAACTACTCAGAAGTGATCCTCGAAACAAAAACTCTTGAAGGAGATACCACAGAAACTGAACAAATCCAGAAAAGTAGTCAGTGTACAATGCCGTAAGTTTAAAATAAGGATTGACATACATACACCGACAATTTGCTCTTACAGTAAACAATAATAGCCAATTATATCGATAACGTATTAAATTAATATACGAGTTCATCAGAAACATGAAAAAATTTTAGCAATCATAAAACTGGTATCACTTGAAATTACCGAGAGGTGATAATCAGATTATGTAGAAGAAAATTAAAGTAACAAGGTTTGAGTAATGGCTGTGACACACGTTAGCCAAAAGCTGAGATAACTCTCGCAAACGCAATTTTTTTTTTATTCTCGCAAAAAAGCACCTCCCTATTCCCACATGAGAATGGTCTGATTGTCAACAGACGTCGAGCTCCGTTTATCTGAAACGACGTTGTCTTGGCTACGGACTGAACACTATGACAAAAATACATCTAACAAGCACAATAATAAACTAGTAGCTACCCAATGCCTTCAAAGGTAATATTAAGTCTAATACTATGATAAAATATCCTAAGAATAATCAACCGTTGCGACTTCGAAAGCAAACTGAACAATCAACCCGTCGATAGATGTCTCTAGTGGCGAGTAGTTGACAGAATTTCGCGCGTTTGCCCAGTGTATCGAGCGCAAAAATGCTGCATGCTCCATCTCAGAATTATGCGCAAAAGCGAGAGTGTGCAGGTTTTGAGACGTCGATTTCGCGCGCAAAACTCGGATACTCGTTCTTTTGGATAGCGCGTGGCATCGGCATAAGAAACGGACACAGCCAAAGTATAAGGGAAATGACTGTTGGAGCACAATGGGAAAAAGGGTAAAAAAAATCAAACCCGTAAATTTTGTTCCCATCAACACCAGTAAATCGCCCTGCTCATTGGATCATGAATGACAAGGGCAACGAACAGTAAAATTTTACCTTGTTATCAGGTGACCAGTCAATGGGCTCATCTTTTACAGAAATGCAGCCATCATCAGTCAATTCCTGTTTGATCCGAGTAGCTTCTTCAGGAACAAGTGCAACAATGGCCGCCCTGTCATCTGAAAGTTGAAACAAATCATAATTATTGGGATATACGTATCCGTTAAGTGCATTTTGCACGGCCTGGCTTAAAAAAATCACCGTATTGAGTATAGCTACTTAATGGTATTAAGTGCATACGTCCCCGCATCCCTTCGGTTACCCTGGTCTTTGTTTCCATCGGTTATCCTGATCCTGGTAGCCGGGCCCACAGCAGTATGATTCTGTTGTGGGCGGCTGGCAACCGCGGTGTGGCGCGTCAGCAGGTGGCGGATAGCCGGAAGGCCAGAAGATATGTTGGTTAGCAGCGAATAAACAGTAGCAACCAGCTGTACTGTAAATAAGCTGTCGCGGATCAAACTGCTGGGGTAACAACACTCCCCCCGACCCGCAAGGGTAACCTCAACGGCGATTGTAACTGCTAGTTGCGCGGCGGATGAAGGTGCGCCAGTCGGGCAGGCGTTTTACAAGCGGACCTCAAAATATTGAGTTCCGGCAGCTTGATGCAGAAAGGCTGGATGACCGTGCACGTCTCGGTTTTATGAGCCCCACGCAAAAACTGCTTGGTCATGTGAGTGGGTCTTTCTGTCGCGAAGAATGATCCACCTTAAACAAATCTTTAGCGGATGGCTTTCTTTCGGCTTCTGCTAAGGTATGCCGTCTTCAACTCAAGTCCCGAGGCGATGATGCTGCTGGTGGTGGGACAGGTTCGGTGAACTGGGAGCCCTTAGCTGGCACTTGCACAACGGGGGCGAGCTCACTCAGTGGTCGCTCCTCGAAACGTGGCATACGCGAGGTTCGGCAGCAGGAGCACGTGTCTGGGCTAGCCTATATAGGAATCCCGCAGCCTACCCCACATAGGGAAGTCCCTAGAGAAGGTGTGATAAGCATCGGGAGCCACAAAACTGAGCTGGCCGGCTTGCCGCGGTCGGCGGGCACCTATCTTTGCGGTGCAAACCAAAGAAATAGAATACTTAAAGGAACTCTAAGGGTGGCTGCGTGGAATATTCGAACACTGATAGACGTGCGAAACTTTAGACAGGCCCGATCGACGTACAGTGCTTGTGTGTGCGGAGCTTGCGCGGTTTGGCATAGAAGTAGCAGCCTTTAGCGAAACTCGACTACCCGATACTAGATGTATAGAGGAGGTACGAGCAGGATACAATATTTTCTTGAGGGGAAGAGGCGTAGACGAAGCGAGAACTCATGGAGTGAGCTTTGCTATCAAGACGTATATTGTAAGGAAACAACATGACCCCAGAGGGCATCAGGGAGAGGCTCATGACGCTCCGTCTGCCATTGGCTGGTGGGAATCATGTATCACTAATTGCAGCATATGTTTCACCTCTTATATCCGCGGATACTGAAAAAAAAAATCTTCTATGAGCAGCTAATGTAGCTGCAAGCAGAGTACCAGAAGCAGATAAGTTGGTAGTCTTAGGAGATTTTAATGCGCGAGTCGGAGCAGACTCGCAGGCGTGGAGAGGTCTCGTTGGCCATCACGTAGTGGGTAACTGTAACGAAAATGGTCACCTTCTGCTGAGTACCAGCTCTTTGTTACCGGCACTTGTTTCAAGTTACCAAACCGGCACAAAACTACATGGCAACACCCCAGGTCAAAGCACTGGCATCAGCTAGATCATGTTCTAATGAGATGCGGAGACAGAAAGGATGTCTTGGTCACTCGCTCCCTTCCTGGTGCTGATAATTGCTGACTGACCACCGATTAGTCGTTACACGCCTCCGCTTTGCACTTCGTCAATCGGTACGGGCTGGCGTGAGTAAAGGACTTTGACCGTTCAAAGCTGAGAAACGAGTCGGTGCAGCGCTTACTCCGGGAGAGGATAAGCCAAGAAATAATGAACCATGCACAGGATGCCAACATATCATCTGAGAATGAGCGGAGGTCGCTTCAAGAAGCAGCAGAGGAAGTTCTTGGCTTTGTCAGAGTAAAATACAAAGACTGGTTTCACGATAACAATAGCCAGATAGCTGAGAGTATTGGAGATAAGCGGGTAGCACGTCTTGCTTACAAGAACCCCTCTACGGCCGACCACAAACGAAGATACATAGAGGCCAAAACTAGCCAGAGAACGCTGAGGCAGCTACAAGATGACTGGTGGAAAGGCTGAGCTCTTGAGATATAGGAATTTGCTGATCAGGGAAACATGCGGGGTTTCTTTGCTGCAACGAAAGCTCTGTATGGACCAAAGAGAGCTTACCCAGACTCTACTTGACTCTGAGGGCCGGATTGTTGTCTCGGACCCGACTAGGGTTTTGGACCGGTGGATGGAACATTTCGAGGGTCTTCTCAATGATAATGCAGATACTGAAGGAGACCTGCTTCAGCATATGCCTGTCTGTGATACCAATGATTGGATGTCTCGTTCACCAACGCATGAAGACATCAACAGAGCTGTGCAAAAGATCAAGTGTGGTAAGGCTCCCGGTCCAGACAACATTACCATCGAACTACTTAGAGCGGCGGGTCCCGATGCGTGGGAGCGGTTGGTGAACCTCATACAGAACATCTGGAGAAGTGGAGTCGTCCCAGCAGATTTCAAGGATGCCAACATTGTCACCATCTTCAAGAGGGGAGACAGAAGGGAGTGTGGTAATTACCGGGAATATCACTATTAAGCATTGCAAGCAAAATATTTGACGGAGTACTCCTTGAACGATTGCTTGCGGTTGCTGAGGAGGTCTTACCGGAATCACAGTGTGGCTTTCGAGAATCTCGTGGTACCATTCATATGGTTTTCTGCACCCGACAGCTCCAGAAAAAAGCCCGTGAGCAGAGAAAGCCCATGTTCTTTATCTTTTGGGATCTCAAGCAGGCCTTTGACAAAGTCCCCGCCCGGCAATGTGGGCTGTTTTTTCTCATTTCGGCTGCCCCCAGCGCTTTGTGTCCCTCATCCGGGCACTGCATGACGGAATGACCGCTCGAGTCTGTCATAAAGGAAGTCTCCCTCAGGCTTTCCAAGTCACTGGAGGCCTTAAATAAGGCTTCGTATTGGCTGCGACCCTCTTTTCAGTTTATCTTGCCGCCATGCTTCATGCAGTACCGAGTGGCACCCCCAGTGTCGACGTAAGGTACCGATTTGACGGCGGCCTGTTTCATCTGGCTCGTCTCAAAGCTCGGACTAAAACAAATAACTTGGTCATCAACAAGCTGCAATACGCAGATGACAACGCGACGCCAGCGTCGTCTCCGGGGGAGCTGCAGCGGGTGGCTGCCGCCTACCAAGCAGCCTACCGCCGTTTTGGCATGAAAGTGAATACAGCTAAGGCAAAGGTGCTTGCTCAGGCTGCCCCAGGCCAGCCGCCGGCTGAATTGGAAATTCTTGTAGAGGGCAGCCCCATTCAGACTGTTGAGTTTTCCTTACCTTACAGGATGTTGACAACAGGATACAAGCTGCGCACGCTGCTTTTGGAAAGCTATCCAAGCGCGTCTTCTGCAATCACAATATTACACTCCAAACCAAGATATTGGTATACCGCTCTGTCATCCCTACTTTGCTATATACCTACGAGACCTGGACTTTGTACCGGCGAGATGTTAGGAAGCTGAAGCACTTTCATCAATCGAAGATACGACGCATTCTCCGGATACCATGGAATCAGAGTTCCCAATAATGAGGCACCGTCGCGAGCTGATCTAACCAGCATTGAAGCGATCCTGTTCGGGAGTAAGCTGCGATGCTCTGGTCACGTCTTACGAATGGACCCCTCCCGGCTCCCTCGTGCCTTACTCTACGGAGAGCTCGCCGAAGGTACTACACCACGCGGCGCGCCAAGGCGACGCTTCAAAGATGAACTCAAAGCCGCCCTCGGTCGTGCGGGCGTTGACTGCACCACCTGGGAAACAGTGGCCGTAAATCGTCCTCGGTGGAGATGTGAAGTTCGCGAGGGCGAGGCGAACTTTGAGTGTAACAGAGTCCGGGAGGATGAGCAACGCCGAGCTGCAAGAAGAGAGCGACGTGAGCTGGCCTAGCAACAACCGACCGTGCCGTGTGACTCTTCTTCAGAAGCCAACTGGGAATGCATAGTCATGTCCGCCACCGACACGGAGGAGGAGCTCGGCCGTGAGGCGTGCTGAAAGAAACTGATACTCGGACCCGAGCTCTTGCCGACGACAACGGCAGAAGTCCACAGCCATATAGAAATTTGATGACCTACTTCCATCAGCTGTCTGACATGATTCGTAATGAAATATTGAACACTCGCAGGTAAATAAATTAGCTTCGGCAGACTCTTAAGTAATTATGTTCAATTTAAAAATCGACAACGTTAGTGTTGCGTTAATAATAATTAGTAGGCTTAAGCCTAGTTTCTGCACTATATTTTTCAACATGTAGCACTGAAATTCACCAAAATTATGAAGTTTTAAATACCACACTCAGTCAACTGTTTAGTGGAGTAAAACGAATTCAGTACCAGTCAGACTCTGCAGTCTAACCGGGATGCCATTAACTGCAACACAGGTACTAGGCTTGATGTGGATCAGCAAGTGATTGTCTTCAATCTGCACTACCTGGCCTGGAGATGGGGGCGGTTTCGGCTGAAAATGGGAAATGGGTGATACCTTTAATCCTTTCCGCCCGCGATAAAACCCAAGCCAATGTTATTACCGAACTCAAGAGTGGGGCAGGGACATATATGTGGATGGCTGAGTGGCATGCAGATGATTTTACTGCACCATTCCTCTTTGCGTGCAAGGGAATTTTAGGAGCACCAGGCCTGTAGTCTATGTAACTTGCATTGTACTGTACTTTTATCTGGCGCCGAGTGCAGGATACCTTCCTACAGAGAAGGGATACCTAACTTCTTGCAGTTTGCTGCGGCTAAATTCTACCAACTCACCTCTGTAACTCACTTCACCTCGGCAGCCCCTACAGCCAAGGCAGGACCAGAGCAGGATAGCCAGACTAGGGAGACAAGCACGGCCCTCGCGCGCCGGCACCAACAAGAGAACGCACAAGCATGCACCGCCAACGAGCCGGAAATGTGTGCAATCGGCCATGAGGAAACCACCAACAAACAATACATTCTCACATGGATGTTCCACGGGAATAAAAAAAAAGCAAACGCCACCATGGAAACGAGCCAAGCACCACCAGTACAGCACCTAACTCTCCAGCACAGCGGCACCCGAACACCGCAAAACGAGCCAAGCACCACCAGTACAGCACCTAACTCTCCAGTACAGCGGCAACCAAACACCGCAAAACGAGCCAAGCACCACAAGTACAGCACCTAACTTTTCAGCACAGCGGCACCCCAACGCCACAGAGCACTCAAAAACCCCACCACAAAAAAGCAAGGCCACCCACTTTCACGCGACATGTGGCACCAGGCAAGCACCACGACAGCTATGAGCCAAGCAAAACTAGAATGTAGGGGCATCAGGGGCCGTCCCCACAGTGGAGCCCAAATAAGTTAGGTAGCTACCTAACTCCTTAATGGGAACACAAATACCAACAACAGCAGGGGCACCACAGAAATCCCAACAACAGCATCACCCGCCAAAATGAACAAGACCATCAGACCGCTCACGCCCATACAGCCAGTCAATCAAACTGCAGCTAGAATCCCCAAACTCTCCTCCCAGCAAAGCAGCGAATTTTTGAGGTATGCAAGGTCAACAAACCCAAAAACTCTGTAGCAGGTGAACAGGAAGCCAACACACACTGACATCACACATGATCAAACAACACCTCCCCCAAGTGACAAGCTAAACGCCGTTTGAATACAACCAAGGACTGGGACAACACAACCTCCTCTGGCATAGAGTTCCAGAGCCCAAAACACCTGGATGGAAATGCCCTTCACCCACCTCAGTAGGAAAGCAAGGGCGAATCAACTTCAAAGGATGGCCCCGAGCTATACTATTGTTAGCAAAAAAAAAAAAACTAAGAATCTCGGCACAACCCACCTTCCCCACAAGCACCTTCCAGCATTTAATCAGATCACCCTACACCAACCTTCCTCTCACTGAGAACAGGTCGAGTCGCTTCAACCTTTCACCATACTCAAGTTCCTTAAGTCCCGCAAAGTCACAAAATGCCGTGTCCACCAACACTGGACCGACTCCAAGAGCCTCAGGTCGCTCATATACCCAGTGTTTCTCACAACTGAGCTATCACAAACAAGATAGGTTGTAAACCGTGAGAGGTGAGGCGTGTGATTATAAATTGAAGGTTTATGGGGACTCGGCAAGTGTTGCATTTGCCAAACAGATTGGTACAGATTGTGGCAGTGCTGCGGCAGTCATAAGCATGTTTCTGTTTTCTTTTTGGTTGTTTCCGTTGTAGAGGAAATTTGAATTCAGTCAGTGATTGTTCTACTTGGCGAGTATAGTGTAATGAGTAATACATTTTTTATTCGTTAATTGCACATTCATATCCGTTGAGACCGATTTGAGCAAACAAAATAAAATTAAAAACAGAGAACTAAAAAGTTAAAAACTCCAACCGAAATACAAAAAGGCGGTGATGCGTTTATCTTGCTCTAACACTGCGTCGCTGTGGACTTACAATCGCTCAAAAAAGTTGGGTTAACTGAGGCCGGCCGAGGATCATTTGAGGGTCCTGGGGCAGGTCTGTTACCATCGGTAGCAGGGTGATTTGTTGGCACTGTTCCGTTGAGTGAAGGTCCTCTTCTCAAATCCTGTTGCAAACGAAGGTACAACTCTAAGGCATTTCTATCACTGCCTAACATAGAGTAACTTAATATGGCAAGTACGCAATTCTTGCACAGGCTAATGAAACTTATTTTTGAGATGATATTACCTGTCGAGCTATGTGGGGAATGTCTCATCATATGCCATGCACTTAAAGAAATGCGAGATATCATTAGCAAAACCATAGACATTCAATAAATTTAGGTGCTTCTAATAGAATGACCACACCATACTTTTGGTGAGGTCTATGGCAAAAACTCATTTCATCACAGCGTAATTTTTTTGCAATGCACAGATCTTTAAAAAAACTGAAGCAGTGTTTAGTGAGATTTAATATGATAGATTTTGCTAATAGAGGCAGGAGCTGTGAAGAGTATATAGCCAGATACAATTCCTATTCATTTCGCAATAAAGAAAGGCATGGTTGAGCACAATAACGGATCAAATATAGCATGAACATATTGCATGAACAGTCATTTCTCTATCTAGACATAAAAATTGCAATATCTTTTCCAGTACAGGATTTCACCCATTATGAATTCCGTCAAAGCAGCGCCTTCTCTTTCTGATTATTGCTTCTGAATTTTCCTTTTATTTAGCACCCAAGCAAAATGGGAACTCTCTTTACTTTTCCGCAGCCCTGCAAAACTTTTCCAAGTTTCAGAATTGCTGTGCCAAATGATAGGTAAGTCTGACACTGGACACCTTGGTAATGTGACTCTTCAAGCCTGATAGCTGGGATAGCAATATCACATAGTACATCAAGAATTAGCTTCATGCAAATCTATTTCTGAAATGGCAAGTGAAAGCAAAATGAAGATTTTATATTTTATTTCCATTCTATGCTATTGTGTACAGCAAAAAATCCAGTACAACTACAGTGCACAGGCGTCATTATTTCTAGTAACCAAACGAGAATGCAGAAATAATCCAAGAAAGTTGGAGAAATGTAATCCCAATGGTATCATAGCAATAGTGATTGGTATGTAACGCACAGCCAAGTGCCAGCAGCTCAATCCTGGAGTCCACTTTGTGTGCACAGCATCATCTATGGAAAACTATTTCAATCAAAGAAATTGTGTCGAGAATACAAAAAAATACAAAGCCAATGGATTCCAAACAAAATGACCTAGTTGCTTTTTGACTCTGGGGAAATAAACATACGCTCAGCTAATGTACCACAAGTGAAGCATCAGGATAAGAGAAAATATAGAAGTACTTAGTAATTTGTCCAGAACATTCAAGAAATTTGGGTGCAACTAATTTAGGACTAGAATTATTTTCTCTCTCATCCCTTTGGTGCTTATGGTCTGATTATTTTCCAATATAAATATTAAGATCGGGATGAGAGAGACCAACAAAACGACAGAACTGTCAGCAACAAAATGTACTTCATTATTTATTTGGCTATAAAATTTTACTGAATATATTGTGTGACAGGCATCACGAGGATGCTGATATCCTCAAGTTTGTTAAGTATGATTAGGACCACGCCCAGGGCAGAATATCAAACAGTACCTACGGCATACTGTACAACCATAGAATAGCATGGAATATTATTGTTCCTGGCCAATAACCAAGTTCAGCAAGTTGCAAGGTGTTGACATGTAATTTTAGCATCTGTTATGGGATTTCAAACATTTCGCTTGTTCCTCTACATTCGAGTGGGGCAGATGAAATGAATGCGCAATTAGCTTTAAGTAACATCTTTCGCTGGACATCGGATAATAACATGACTTTCAACGAAACAGACATTGGAGTTACGAGTCAGGAAAAATTCTTACTGAATCCACATCCTACACGACGAGAGATCGAAACGAAATAGAGGAAACAAATTTTAAGAGACTTCGAGTAAGAAAGCTGGATAATGCTACTTTTGAGAGTCACGTTGCTAGAGTTGTGACCATAGGCAAGGAGTGAAGTGGACGGATGGTTCGAATTTCTCTTCGCGAGAGACAGACACAAGGTTCAATGTATTGATGCAACTTACACTGCCAAGGAAAGGCACTGCTCACCTCTTTGGATAGCGCATAAACAGCATAAGTCCGAAGAGTGCCATTATTCTACAGTGCTTACTTTGCAAGCAGCAAAGAATACCTAGTCAGTCTCACCAGATCATCAGGCGTCCAATCGGTCGGCTCTGCCTTCACGGAGATGCAGTCATCCTCAGTCAGTTCCTGCTTGATTGGAAGGCTGTCCGCAGCAAGAGCAACGGGGGCAGCATTGTCACTTGAAACTGGCAACACGAATATGCACACAAACTTACACATCAATGGAAATCAAGAGTTTGCTAATAAGAATAGAGAGTAAAGTCATCTTGGAAGCGAAAACAATAAAGAGAAAACAGTGAAAAGTAAGTCAATTATGAGTCAACTGTCTTGAAGCTTTGCAATTCATGTTTTCAACAGTGCCGGTCAACCCACCTTCGGTAGATCAAAGCTGAAAAGCCCCTGTCAAGGTGCATCATTACTGCACTTGTTTTGCCAAGTCTATTACAATGCCTATTCAGCAGCCTGATAGCACTTACAAGTATTACCCTAAGAGCTTCAGAAAACCTGAGTAAGTCCCTTAGGTTATGTGGGTGTTCCAATGTCAAGTGTGCGTTTCCTTATGGAGGTAAAATATAGGATTCAAGGCTTAGTAGCTCATCACTTGCTATAGGTACTAATACTTTTTCTGCCTTTGCCCTAACAATGTGCATATCCAACAAATAAAGAAAAAAAAACTTTCACCTTCACTCCTACACAATGTTATTAACTGAGACATGAACAACTATTTTGTGACACATCTGCTAATGCACTATTGATATTAAATATTGGTGCACCACACAAACCATTTGCTCACTTCTCTTTAGAAAATACGAAGTTAGCCTACAACTAGTGTTGGAACCCACTACTGGCGGAGGAGGTTGGTGTGATATACATGGCAACAACAAAATATAATAATCCAACATAGGTGGAATGGATGACCTACGCTACAGACTCACCCGACATTTCTACTGTAACACAGAAATATTCTATAGCTAAATACCACTGTATTGTATACCTACTCACCGTCAGACTTGATTCCTCCAACTGAGGACTCTTGTTTGCAGTATCCACGATACAGAGCTGGAGCTTCAACTGGGTAAGACACTTCAGGCTGACAAAAAGATGCTAACGGCTGTCTCAATTTTACTGGTACTGCAGTAGGATCATATGTAGAAAAGCCTTCCACTGTTTCAATCAATGTCAACTTGGGTAACATTACTGAGCACGGCTTCAACACCACTGGGGAGGTGGCAAAGTAAACCTCTAGGGCAGTATCAGCCATGGCTAATGATCAGCGCAGCTTTCAATATTTGCAAAAAATAGAGATAATGTTGTGAACGAAATTTATCCAGCACAAATGCTACAAGCAGAACTAAGTATAGTTCATAGTAGCACTTGGAGCAATTCTACATACTAGCGGGACCCATGGAAATTCCACAGTTAATGAATATCTTCATTTTCTATTATGTACCATTCCTAAGCTATGCTATTACTGCCTTTCTTAGCACCATCTCATTCAGATCTACAAACATAACCCTCTCCGTCTACGCTGAAGCGAACTACGTTCGACGTATCGTAGTCCGTCTACCCTTCCTCACATCGACTAAAATAACGCCACATAAATCGTACAACCTAACTCTTGTAGATGATGCAAAGAAACTGCAATATATTATTAAGCAATGCTTTTTTTTGTAGCTATTGGTACTTATTCCATTGTGATCTTAAGTAGCCATCTCATGTGACCACACGAGATTCAGTATCTTGTCTTGTGCATGCGTATTTTGTTTTGCCGCACGATTCGGAGCTACATTCATTTCGTAATGCTCTCCAATCTTTTCAACTCACGCTTTTATAATGTATTTCACAAATTTGCGTTTGTATCCATTTTCTCAATAGTTTTCACTTCGGTCTCCATGAGTTTTACTTACTGTGAATGCGTTCAGAACTGACCGATTTATCAAAAGAGTTTTTATTAGACATTTTAAAGGAGTAGTAGTAGTATAAGTTTAAGCCTCCCTAAATAAGTACTTAGCTTTCTAAGAGAGGAAAAGTAAGGAACATAAAGTATGTCGATAGTCACGAGGAGCCCAAGCAAGAAAGTGTTCCCACAGAGGATCAACGCGCATGGGAACAGTAAGTTGAGAAAGAAGAGGGAAAACAGACGAGAGTAATATCAGAAGCAGTATGAAATCGGATGGAAGCAAGCAAAGTGGACACCGAAGACAGAAGTCCCGAAGTCCTAGCTAACGGCTACGGTAAAACATTGCAGATTGCTGTTCGATATCTTATTTCAGTATGCCTTTCTTTGACAGAGCTGTCTCATTGCAGAATTTTTTTTAAGTGGAGCAACTCATAAACGAATGAAAATCAGCAGAAATTCTCAAGAATATTTGCAGTGAAATTTGCGGGTATATCTGCACGGTTCCGCATTTATATGAAGCTCACATACATTTTAGAATATATAGAGCATATGATGACACCCAGTCCTATTCTTGTTTAAGTGAAGGAGTTTTGAAAGTCTTCTGGGTTTTTGATACAAGAAAAGAACATTCAACCTTTAACTACCGATACTTCAATACTGAACAATGGAAGATGAGCTTACCTTCAAATAGGAAATAGCAGGAGATCTGATGCATTTCCACACCAGATATATTAAGCAGCTGATGAAGAATGAAGTACAGTACATTGAGCGACGAAAATCTGATGAACATTCAGAGTTTCTTTTTTATATTCGGTTGCCAGGATACGACCCTTGTGTACTCTCTGAACTCTGTTGCTGATTTTTTTCTGTTGTTCTACTGAAGACGGGCAACGTTTAATGGCCCAAAAGCTTTGGGTTACATACAAGTAAAGAACCCAGAAGACTTTCAGATCAATATCCCTATTAAGAAGTTTGTAGACTGGAGACCTGCGTTCTAAATACACCTGCATCCCAGTGAAATTTTAAGGAACTCATGCATCGACTGGGAAGCTGGAATGAGAAGATCTACAAAACGTAAGAGATAACAGAAATTCCAGAGAGCCAAGCTCCGTTTTCGACTTCTGAGAGCTGTATCATCCGAATACATACGACGTGCAAAAACTATGACGCAAAAATATGAAGTGCTCATCACTGTTAGTGGTCAGGCTAAAGTTGTACACCTCTGCCGTCAATAAATAAAACCATACCAAGAAGCGCTAAAGAAAACAACTATGGTTGAACTTCATTCCAACTAAAATCAGAGCTTCTTGCAAATTGAAGTTCCCCTTACTTAATACTGAAAAGCGTCCTGTACAGACACCGGACGTACGGATGGATGGAGCTTCAAGCAGAATTATAATACAGAGTAGTGGACCCGCACGTGAAAAACTTCACACAATAGTCGATGTGTTTGCTCTCTTCTCTGACTTTCCGTTTCCACATTTTCTCGCCCACGCTTATTAGCAACACTTATTCCCTTCCGTAACCTTTCTGCCTCAAGTTTTTCTTGTCACTGCATGTGCCGCATAGGCGCTTTCATCTCTATTTCTTGCACGTCTCCCTTCTTGAGGCTGTAGAAATCTCATTCTTCTTTTACGTTCACTGTTCTCGTTCTTAATTAAACGTGCGTTTTCCAAAATAAAATCTCAAGGAAAACATTGTAATAAACTTGAATTCCACTCCAACGGCTTATATGCAATGGAATTGTACCGTATCCATAATACGGTCTTCCATACTTGACTATCTGCTTCATCAAAGTGCTCAAATTTCGGCCTCTGACACGAATTCTGCTCTCTCAGAAGAAATAGCTGTCAACTGACCCTGAAAAAATTGTCTTCTGCTCGTCGTCAGTACTCCGTTGATGATCTACTGAATTTAAACGTTGTGACCTGAGAACGACAGCGACTTTTTTACATACAAAACGGAATCATCTGTGGGAAGAAACTACAAATCAAGATGCACGAGAGTGCCAATAGAAGGTTCAGCGCTAAGATTTCCTATACTTTGGCATAGATTCGATATATGGAAATGGGAAAACTGGTACAAATCAGACTAAGCCTGCGATATCTTCATTGTTTGCATTTCAACTGTCCTGATTAAGATACGTTTGCTATCTTCTGCAACTCGGCCAATTTTTTACCCAACAGTTTTCAATGAAGCTTGGCAGATGACAACAGCCTCCAATCTGGACTAATTTCTGCCTATCTGTTTTGTTAAAGGGTGACAGAAAATGGATAAATAAATAAACAAACCGATAAACAAACAGATAAATACACATCGATCTTTATTATATTGTAGATTTTTATACGCATGGTAATAGCTTAGGCCTCTATAGACACTTTTTGAATATATGTGAAATATCACTTTTAATTGATGTTTTGGCTTACTTTTGTTTGATGTAAGGTAGTGCACCAGTAAATTAACCTACCCCGCTTAGTCTACAGTCCGCCTGATAAACCCCGTCTACCTTAACATACTTCGCCAGGCCTTTTTCACCTGTGAATCTCGCTCACAACGGTAATTCTTACATTATTCCCCAATATTTATGCATGCCTTTTCTAAGCTCTGTTGTCAACTATTTACAAATAATAAAGCCGTTCATAACCTTAGGCGTCTCAATTTTTTGTCAGCATGTCAGAATATTGTAACAGCGCAGTCATTTGCCCTGTCGCTTTTGGTTTCGAACCACTCTACGCCGGCTCATGAGAGCTTTGATAGGAGAACTTGAAGATGGAAACATTCTTTTTTTGGCTAGACTCCGAACGGAGCGGCAGGATCATTTGATCTCTGCCTAATTTGCAATTCTCTTTTTATTCAGCTTCATCAATATGAACCTGTCAGCGAGTTTAAATAAGATAGTAGATGAGTTATTTATTACTTTTCAATCCAATGTCATACGAAATTACTGCACAGTATTATCACTTATGATCTTTGTGGGAACTTCACAGAGATCGACGGGTCTGTGGGTGAGTGTTTACCTTCACTACGGTTTCTCGCTGATGTACCCCTACTGATGCTGCTTTCCGTTGTTCTTCCTCTTCTTTTCCGACTTGCTGTTCCCGTGCGCTGTGGTCCTGTGTGGAAACACATAGTGCGTGAGTTCTCAGTCGTCGACGAGCTGTGTGTCTCTTGTTCTTCCCTCTGTTGGATCGTCGTTGTTGTGCAGACGGAGGCGGGTACTGTTCAATATAGTTAGTAAGAAACTTACTTCTTCCCTGCGTGGTTCCCCTTCAGTTTAGTCATATTCTTTCCCTTCCTATAATATTTTCTATATTCCCTTTATGTCTCAGTTATGGTCCTTCTCTCCTATAATTAGTCTATCTTTTATCATGTAACATCTTTTCTAATTTTTCAACAACTCTAAAATTCTTTATTTCAAGGCGTGATAAAGTCAATAAAAAGTCATTTACCTCCATGAATTAAAATTTATATGCTACGTTTCAACGCACAAGCGTCATCAT
>LQNS02278129.1:7650241-7668416 GCA_001587735.2 Parhyale hawaiensis | reverse complement strand
GTGAAGCAGGTATCAAGAGTTAAAGGCAGTATGATCCCCTGGGCTAAGTCCTATACGGTGTCAAGTTCGCTTTTGGTGAGAAAAAGGGCGTGTTCCTTCGCCCTTGGCTTGTCACAAGCATAATTTTGTCTCGTTCTAATGAAACGACTGTAGCTCTTTTCGTTGGTTAGTTAAAAATGCAATTCTTCTGTGTTTGTTTAGTGCCAGGCGTGTTTATATGCGAAAAGTGTTTGTGAAGGAAATTACGCAGTAACTTTATATTGTCAATTTTATAACTTCGCCATTTACTAGGTTGTTTGCCAGTTCTGACCTGTGTTTCTGTTTTACAGCCTGAAGATGATGCTCGAAATGCATCGAAACGTTGCTTTCAGTTAATTTTAGATAATGGAAATCAATTGCTTTCAGTTAAGTTTAAATAATGGAAACAAATCAGTTTTTATTGACCTTAACGCGCAGTGAATTAAATTATCATATCTCTCATTGCAGTTATTGCACTTATAGCGTTTATTACAGCAACGCCGTAAACTGTAATATATCCGGGCCCTAATTATAACAGTTTATACGAATAAACCTTAAAAATAACAGAAATACAAGATACGGTGTTGCATTGCCTACTGAGCACAACGCACAAATCGCATACAAATTAAATTTGGCATATATTGAGAGCGAAGCCTAAAACGAGCTTAAAGCAATATCAATAAACTTGCGGCATGACTTTAGTCCGACTACCCAAAATTCAGCTCGTTTATACTTAAGTCAAAGGAGGTTTAACAGAAAGCTATCATAATTCGAACTGAAAGACAAGAGTACAATCACTTTTCTCAAACTAAGAACACATGGAATAAAATAAAAGTACAGATGACAGTGGTCCATCATCTGTTATCAGAAATTATTTTAGTGAGAAATGATCAGGTGAACTATAATGTAACATGTAGATAGATACACAACAGGTTGTAGAATGCAGTCGTCAGGGCCAGGTTATCCTCAAGGATGCTTTATGGCTATATGATGGTCAAGCTCTTGTGCAAAAGCATAGGCATAGTCGTAATCATTGTGTTAAGAACATTTCTCGTCTAGGTGATTGCAGGCAATAGGAATGCTTAGGTATTCTGTGTAACAGAAACATAATAACATCCAGTTCATTCGAGAGATTTTTCGCCTGAATGTTTCCGAGCAATATGATTGCGAAGGTGTTGCTTAGTTGCAGAAGCATATTCACATTCAGTGCATAGGAAGGGCTTCGCGTCTGAATGTTTGTTAGCAGTATGAACGCTGAGGCGTTGCTTAGTTACAGAAGAATAACCGCAATCACGGCATTGGAAGGGCTTCTCGGCTGAATGTTTGTGAGCAATATGACTGTTGAGGAGTTGCCTAGTAGCAGCAGCATAATCGCATTCACTGCACTGGAAAGGCTTCTCTCCAGAATGTTTGTGAGTAATATGACTGCTGAGGAGTTGCTTAGTTACAGAAGCATAATCGCAGTCACTGCACTGGAATATTTTCAACCCTGAATGTTTGTGAGTAATATGCCTATTGAGCTGTCGTTTAGTAACAGAAGCAAAACCACATTCAGTACAGTGGAAAGGTTTGTCATGTGAATGTTTGCGAACAATATGCATACTGACCTCTAGTTTAGTAACGGCAGCAAAATCACATTCAGTGCATTGGAAATGTTTTTCGCCTGAATGTTTCCGAGCAATATGATAGCTCAAGTCTCGTTTATTTGCAGAAGCATAATTACATTCACAACATTTAAATTGTTTCCCGATTAAATGCTTTTGAGCAATATGACTGCGAAGATATCGTTTTAGAGCACAAGCAAAACCACATTTGCCGCATATGAAGGGTTTTTCTCCAAAATGTTTCAGAGAAATATGATTGCAAAGAAGTTGCTTCGTAGCGCAAGCATAATCACAATCACTGCATTGAAATGGCTTAGCGCTGCAATGCTGTTGCATAAAATGACGCGTCAAGTTTCCCTTGAGGGGAGTAGTATAAACACAGCACTTGCACTTGTAAGGCGCCTGTCCTGAATGCTTCTTTCCAAAATGTATCTGCATATCGTCGTCAGAATTACCAACATATTCACACACACAACACTGGTAGAGTTTAACACTACTGTTATTTTTAGTAGAAGCCGTTGAACTAATGTCAACTGGGAGCCCTCGAGATGATGATGAACCACACGGCTTGACTGTGGTCTGACGATCACTCAACAAAAATAGGTCAGTTGAGATGGTCTCACTTGAGGATTGTGCTACAAGTTTGTCGCCACCGTGTAGTACCTTGACTTCTCTTCTGTGTTCGTTATTCCACTGAGCCAACTGGAAATGAAATTTTTTGATGAATACAAAAGTAACTTTAAAATGTCCAACAATGTTCTAAGGTAACATGTTAAGGGTAAAACTTTCTATTATCAGCAACTCTCAAGACCTAACGTATTATACGCTGCTTCTTTTCATTATGGATCATATCCCATAAAATTTTTTTTATTTCATACCACGCAGTAAACTTTCTTACAGTATTTATTTACCCCATCATATTCTTAGACCATTCACCATGAATTTTTTGAGCTCCAAGCAATTCTTCAACTAAGCATGCAGACTTCATATAGATGAAAAAAAAAAGAGGACTATAACAGAATTAGCTTGCAAATGAAAAAGTACATAAAAATATCAACACCGCAAAACGACAACACTAAGATTAGTGTGTGATACACAAAAACGGACAGCGTCGAGCTGCTGCCACATTGATGGATAATGTAAGTAGCGGCCACATGCGCTCACGTTACGTAATCCCACAACGTCAAATTCATGAATTTGATCGCTTTATAGATTTTCCTACAGCATTTTATTTACGGTTCACAGCTGTTCCTCCAGCATTTATTTACGATATCATAGAACTGTAAAAACTTAAGAATATCGTCAAATTATCTTTCAAATCGAGAATTTTATAAAAAATATCCCAAGAGATGACAACGACTTCGCGCATTTGTGAGCCAGCGGAAGGGATGGCTTCACAGAAGTACTCCGCCCACAGAACATTTGTCAGTCAAGCAGTAGCAATCGTGGCGTGAGGATTACGCATGCATTGCTCTGAGCACAGCTTTCATCTGGACAAAGAAATAGCTAGTTGATTGTTAACTAATATTGCCCATAAAGCGAGAATATTGAAACTGCATGGAAACTTGACAGAAATTTATTTGTCACAAGTGGGTAAAATTCGGGTATGGTCGTAATTAAAAGTAGACATGAGGGTGACAACAGGTCGCTTTAAGCCTAGCCGCTTGTTTTGGACGTAAAAAAATTCTAATAAAAAAAGACAAAGAAAGTAATCAAGTAACACGAAACACATTAGAGGAGTCATAATCACATAAGTAAAATAAAAAAATAAGGCGCAGAAAAATGACAAAAGGGTCCAGTAAACAATGAGAAGCAATGACAGACACTGAAAATATTATCGATAAGGATAAAATAGCACCTTTGAGGTATCAGCTGCCCACAAATTGATATGACCTAGCACCAAACCTACGCTGAAACCCCAGGCAGGTGGCAGCGCAGTGTACTCAGTCACATCAAAATGCAAAATTGTCAATTTAGAACAAATGTACAAGGATCCATTCACGAGGAATGCGGTAACAGTATAGTTAAAAGAAACTGTTGGATGAGCTAAGCAGTCGGACACTGAGTATGGACAGCTTATAACTAGTAGGGTAGATGAGCAGCTTCTTTAAATTCGTTTTTCACCCTAGGAACTGACATTGGCAAAAGAAAATTCTCGTCTAGCTCGTTGATTAACTTGACTACGTGATAGACAGTGCCTTGTTTCTCAACATCCAATCTAATTGAAGGTACCCTAAATTTGTATCGCCTCACTTCATAGTTGTTCATAGGTTATAGCAGCAACGAATATCTACTAAACGACTGGCGGTCTACATACAAAAACTAGCGAGCTAATCTAAGTGAAAAGTATGCAAAGTATCTACAGTCATAAGAAAGACCTTTCATCAATGCGCCTTTGCTTTATCCACAATTTTATAGCCAAACCTGAAGAACAGGTGACAAATACATATTGCTTTCCACTCTACAGTGTGCTTCAGAGCATCATGCAACCTTTTCAGTGGTTTTCAGTTACTGCAAGTGGCAAAAAGACATATAAAAACACTGTAGCTGTTGAAATGATGCAAATATTACCGCTAACACTTGCAGCGAATTGATTTCATAATTTTAGATTCCATCTAGGATGATTGATTATATGTATTTTCCTTTGTGAAATAAATTGAGGTATTTTTTGAAGAAAGTATTGTAGCTTTTGCTTGAAAACAGGGAATGTTGGTATTTGTTTCTAGATGGAATGAGCTTGGAAATGTAGTAACAATTTGTGTGTAGGTAGCATGAGCGACGCCGGACAGCTGATCCATTACACCACTGCTTGGCTCGAATGGGAGGTTCTTCGATTACGTAATGTTGCACCACCGACCATCATCATCACTACCTGGAATGCGGCTAGTGTTACGCTAACCGCATGTTTCCTTTCATAAAACATCAATTTACGATAGAAATCGAATAAATCTGTCTACTTTGCATGATAAGGAGGGTAAATAGTTGTTCTGCTGAGCTGATAACATTTTAGGTTGAGATACGCTAGTAAGCTGATATCCTTGGATTGAAAATTCTCTGTAGCTTTTCCTATGTTACCTATTTTTTGTAAGCATTTCTGACCAGACCTAATTAGGGTTAAATCAGAGGTTCCCAACCTTCCAGGAGGTGGGAAACTTCGATAAACAAAGTTGGATACACAAATTTAGGGTAAACTTTATTCTTTATCTGTCATCAGACGAGTTATTATTTTTTTTATGGGGTACAAAAACATATTAAAAGTTTTCTAGGGGTGCCAGGATAAGAAAAGGTTGGGAACCGCTGCTTCAAACTAATACTAGTGATGAATACCTGTTACCTAATAGTAAGTTTTGTTAAGTGCAGTAAAAGTTACTGAGCTAGAAGAAACTCAGAAACTAAACTAATACACTAAGATATAGAATTTTTGCCGTGTACATGAGCAGTGCAGAGCAGGGCATCCACCACCAGCGGCTCTTGCTACCTTTCCTGCAATAACTTCGAATTTGTGTTCCCTGACTCGTAATATTAATCTATCTCAATTACACATTAAATGAGATAGTCCGTAAGGAACTTCGTTATGGTTACTTGGCACTATCAAAGTGCGATGCGCGGACATACCGCTCAATTCATAGCTAATGATGCTCGAACTAATGCAAAGAATGATCAAATATGAAGTTCCATGTCAGAAGGAAACCCTTTGTATGGTCAGTAACACCTTATGTGGACGGGTTAGATATGAGGTGAATCCGCAAGCATGATACTTATATATATATACCATGATACTTATACGTACAAGATATTGACAGCTGTCACCCAACGATGTGCCCTGGGTATAAATATCACAAACAATTTAAAACATAGTCAGCAAGTTAACAAGCGTGTGAAAATGACAAGTAGAGTACTGGGATTCATTAAAATCGTCTTGCAGAAACATTGGGAGCAACATTCTTCACGGTTAAGAACTCTTCCTTCTAGGAATCCCAAACTCGTAACGGTCAAAGATTCTAAGCCGCTGTAATTTACTGTCTTTGGTGCCCAAACTTACTTGACCCTTTATCAAGCACTCGTGTATTACGCGGTTCTTTCTAGTTTTGGCCCTTATACTGTGAAAAATATTTCGGTTATGAGATATGTCACACCAAGTTGATCGTTTCTAGTCACCTTCCTGCACCACTGTTCAACATAGTCAGCCATAAAAGGGCAGCCTGCCAGTGATACTGATTAAACTTGTTAGAGTGATGCAACCAATTGTACTCGGTATAGGTAACGAACTCATGATTTTTGGTAGCTTTAAAAAACATAGAATTTTAGATTTAAATAAAATATATTGGCATATTTCCAGTAAATTGGATCGGTTCCATACAAGAAAAACATACACACAAGTATATTGTCTTTGAGAAAGAAAAGTTTGAAGTTTATCCAACGTTCCAATGAAAAAATAAACTTCATAGATTGCATTCAAGAAGAAAATATCATATTCAATGGGGCTAAATATAGGAAGCTTGCAAAACGTTCCTTGAAAAAATGAAACGATGTAACTGACCTAAAAAACTAATCAATCACAGCCATAAGCCACCCTTACCAAATTTATGCACAATGAAAAGGAATAGAGATGGAAAAAATGGAGGATTTACATTGATGAAACAAATCTTTCTAAGCGTTGGTAATTGCTAGACGAACTACGCCACGCTTTTCTGATAGTCACGAAAACAGTTTCTCTTGTCATTCAGGCATAAGTAGACTCGACAAATTACACAACGACATTCGATCAAACTGTGTTTGCTTTAGAACTGTAGTTTTGCAAGGAAGACGATTTTGCACTATAATAGGCGAATGCCATGTAGCCACATCTACGTTGAATCGAATACTTCGATCAGGAGTTGGAGGCAGACGATGTCCTTTCACAGAAGTCGGGAGAACTGCCTAATTTGCATTATTTTCAAAGCTGTAGCGGGATGATCTTTGAATTACTGGGTGACTACCACAACAAATCTGGATAGTATTACACGGAAATTATTCAAGTTTATGGCATTTTCTTCAAGAGCTTTACAATCACGCTTGTAAAGAAGCCAAGCATTACACACTGAAATGTCAATGTAGTAAGCAAAGAGGCGTAGGTACCATCGTTTTGACTTCATAGGGGTACGATACAGACTCACAAGCATATATATCTGACTTGTCAATGCCCCCCATGCTGGCATTGTAGCTTTTGACAACCTTGGGACACTCAACATCTTCTCTGACTTAGTCTCTCAGTTATATCTACTACATTTAGTTACTGGAGCCACACAAAGGTCATATGAATGGATTCACAATGCTGTTATGCTTCCACTTGAGTGTCAGTATTCCATCATCAGTGTAAGCATAGTCAAAAGTTCCCCGAGCAACGCTTCTTTTCTCCATGTCCTTGCTGCTACTGAGTGGAGGTTTCGAAACTTTAAATTCTCTGCAGGTTCCCGTGTACCAAATGTTCTTTTTCTGTAAGTACCTCACCAAATCCTGGCTAGAAAAGTAATTATCTGCGAACATTGCACTAGGAGTAGCGCAGGACATGGTGCTTGCCAACACAGAAACAATATGACTTGTGGCTCCTAGTTCTTCCTGGTCAGAGTTCAATGGCACTCTGAGGCCCCGAAGTGTCGTTGCACCTTGGTATAATATCATATCATGTAGAAATCCATCTTCCGAGGCCCTAGAGATGCAAGTAAATCCTAAGCAATGAGACGTCTTAGGAATGTAGTGTTTCCTATTCCCTGCTGTTTTGCCTTTATATGCTATTACTGTATTACTTTATTGACTGATTGTTTAGGCGTCTAAAGGTAAATGTAAAGTCAACTTAGAACACACCCTCACCTGGGAAACCCACATGCACTGGTTTGTGCTGCGGGCATAGGCCCACTGGCCCCAAATGAGTAAGTGTAGTTGCAGTCGACCTCGGGTCACCAAGAAGTACGGCGCCAATTTGACGGAAGGAACAAATGACCCGAGACCCCCCCCCCCTCCGCCTCATCTCTGAGGAAGGCAGTTCCGCCACGGCGCCGTGCATGGACACACAACTGCCGAGTCAGCACACCAAGATCTGCAAAGAGCTCGCTACCTGGCTGAGCATTGAACCGTCTGAGGTCTAAATGAAGTACTGTATTCAGGGATTTGAAAAAAGGGCACATCTTGAAAAATCTATCAACTGATGACGTGGCCTGCCCTTTATCGTTAAAGTGAGCCAACCTTCTTAGCAAACGAAATGGTTGGGAGGAGATGATGTAACCGAACTGAGGTTGTCTTGTGTCTGTTGCCCAGTAGTCTCCTAAGGATGGCAACTCACTACTCCTATGTACTACAGGACACCCAAAACATCATCATTTCCTTCTCAGCTGCGCTTAAAGAAGTGCTGACATCTAGATGGACGGCGTAGAGGATTGTCTGGTAAGTGATATGCTTGATGACTTCTTTATCGAAAAACATACTCCAGTAGTGTTCAGGTGTTTGAATAAAAATTGGCGCTTCGTGAAGAAAATCGGAGAGTGGTTCATTTTGAATGTCTTTTTTTCCTAGTGTTGAACCTTTTTCTTTTTTTGAATTTTGTTTATTAGCACTGGGTTCTTTTGTTGACTCCCCTGCTTTAGTGTTTCCTCCAGCCAATTCAGTTTTATCCAAATCGTTTGAAATTGTCATAGCTGAAGCTTTTATCCTGAATGAAGATAACTAAGCAACGTCGTTATCTCTTGATGCGAGTAAATTTTCATTGTGAGGAGGTAAGTAGTCTAGATGATCCACATCATCATCATCCAAGTCCTTATTTTCACTCAGATTTGGATCGATTGGGTCCTTGTTGTTAAAATAGTAAAGTTAACACAAATTAAGAAACTTTTATTGTCAAAGAATTGGAAGGTTGACTGAAAATTCAAATACGGGTTCCAAGTAATAAATCAGTAACTCGGGCGTAAGTACTTTTTTGATCACCCTAAACTTTTAATATAACTTCACTATATTAGAATGACTTCTAAGTTGACTTTGTATATAGCAGTGTATTGAGCACACATTTATGTATAGTTATCATGAATTTCGCAAACTTACCTTGATTTATCCAAGAAATATGATCCTTTCACTTGCAGTGAAGGGGACACATAACATCTTCTCAAACTCTATTGGAAAAGTGAATCGATTGCGACATGTGGCACCTGAGCTGACGTCACTGATGGGTGATCTATAGCTTTTCTTTTATAGGATTAATACTTGAACTCACTTCGCAAGCGCGCATCTCTTACACCAGCGCATAACTCAAGACTTGCATAAAGTTGACTGTTTTAAGTCAACTGCCCGATAAAGGGTTCGTCCCGGAGCTCCCTGAATTTGCAGCATTTGATTGTGCTTGCACGATCAACTTTAGCTGAGCTTTCACCCTTCATCTTCTTCTCATCTTCCTTAGTTATCCCTATGATTCTGATGTAATGGCAATAGCTCATAGAGAGCCGGAGCGTAAGTCTCGAATGCTCTACGGGAATGGGCTTGTTAGTCCGTCTATTTTCCACTATCTAATTCAATCTGAATAGTTATTGGCAGTCCAATTGGGGACTCCGGGGCAACTGTCGATCTCCAGTTTTTACCCTGATAATAATCTCTAAAAACATTGCATGCCTTATATGGAGCCTTTGCACTGCGGCTGTCACTGCGAATACGAACCATAGATGATAGAGAATTACTGCGTCAGCAAGTAAGTTTTCCTACAAATTTAGGAAGTCTCTACTCGAAACGAAAATCACTCATCGTAAGAGAAGAAGAAACGCCCCAATTTATGTACAGTCTTCATGAGAGTAAGACAAATTTCTGTCAACCGGAACGACCAATATATTGTGGTACAGATAATGACATGCCCTCTTCTAACTGTGACAGCACATTAAGGAATGAAACCATGAATCGATCTGACACCAGGTCACAAGCTCAATGGGAGCCCAGCTCATGCAGACAGACAGAATTGTGAATAATTGCAATGAAGTGTTTGCTGGGCACACACTTTAGGTCACACTCAATCTGAATGTGCGTGCATTCTAAAAATATTTCATGCCAAAGTAAAGGTAAAGTCAACTTTGACTGCACCCTCCACTGGCAAATCCACTAGCACTGGTTCATGCGGCATAGACCAACTGGCCCCAGACGAGTAAGTGCAGCTGCACCCGACGACTGGTCGCTAGAACTATGGCGCCGAAACAGAAGGTTCAACGCAACCAACCACCCCCAACCCTAAGGCAGGTGCACCCCCCCCCCCGATAGCTATGCGCACAAGCAAATGGGCTGATCCAGCGCGCCGGGTGCCTTGAGAAAGAGTGCGCCTGGTGTGGGGATCGATCCAGGGTACCTCGACACAACTGTGCAGCGTGCAATGTCAGTAGCTACCGTGGGTATGTTTATAATCTACATTTAAGACTTGGGAGCAAGACACCAATTACTAGCAAAATTATGATAAGAATTGCCAAGATCAGTGTGCTGGAGAAACTTAGGTTGCGTGAATGAAACTTTGGATCGAAAAAAGCAAGCATAACCCAAATATGTCAGATTTTGAATGCCGTAGCGTACTATAGGCAGTATGAACTGAACTGATTACCAAGTAAATATTTCAACTACACATGCACTAGATCTCCTCAAAAAGTGACCACTAAAACAAAAAAAACTCTTGAAGGAGGTAATATCCGAGGTACTGTATCACAGACTCTGGAAAATCCAAGAAAAGTAGCCTGTGTAAAGAGCCATTAGTCGAAGCTAAGTTCAACATCCAAATTGAGACAATTTGCTCTTACAGTAAGCAGCAATGTTCAACTTTACTGGCAATGTATCAAATTAAAATGAATTCTTCAGAAAAAATAAAGAAATTCTAGTCATCATAAAACTCGAAACGAATAATACTTATTGAGAATGAGGTCACAAACAGATAATGTTGTAGGAAAAAAAAAATTGAATACATTGAGTACACAGAATCTTTCCTGGTTACATACTCTGGAAAATTTTCAGAATATAACAAAGGTCGAAGAAGAAACATAACCCTTGCTTACTGTTGGAACACAACGGTAGCAGGGGCAGAAAACAAAATTTGCGAAATCTTGTTACTCTCAACACCAGTAAATGACTCCATTCAAGGCATCACAAATGGCAAAGACTACAATCATGGAAATTTTACCTTCACATCGGGTGACCAGTCAATGGGTTCATCCTTCACAGAAATGCAGTGATCAACAGTCAATTCCTGCTTGATCTGAAGAGCTTCCTTAGGAACAAGTGCAACAGAAGCTGCCCCATCACCTGAACGTTAAAAAGAAACTGATCTATTGGGATAAATTTGCTAAGTATATTTCGCATGGACCAGCTTAGAAAATACAGAATTGTGCATTCTGAAACGTTTGAAGTAAATACGTCCGAAGCTGTACAGAAATTTGATGAACCTCAACCAGCTGTCTTCCATGATATATTGAGGGCCCCATGTAATTAAATTTACTACCGAGAGCACACTCTTAAGCAATTATGTGCAACTTAGAGCTAAACTTTTTGGTTTTGCTCTTATTAACAGACAGCTACAGCCTAGTTGTAGCAGTAAGTATTGGACATATATCCCTGTAATTCACCAACATTATGAAATTTAAATGCTCCACTCAGTTTACAGTTAAGGCGAATAAAAAGAATTTGTCACCTCAATAAACCCCAACCAGACTGCCCAGTCTATTCGGGATGCCTTTATCTGCAACAAAGGTCCTAGGCTCTTAACGGATCAGCAAGAGACTTCATCTATCTGCACTACCTGGCCAGGGGAGGAGGACAGCTTCAGCCGTTATAGGGAGTTAGGTGAGGGCAAAGTCAATTTTGACTGTAGCCTCCACTGGGAAACCCACACGCACTGGTTCGTGCTGTAGATATAGGCCAACTGGCCCCAAAAGAGTAAGCAAACCCACAGCCGACCACGGGCTGGTAAGAATTATGGCGCCGAAACGGAAGGTTCAAAGACCTGAACCCCCCACCCTCCCATTCCTGGTCAGGCAGGTGCCCCCACCCAGCTCCACATACCAAGCAATTGCTGACTCAGCATGCCAAATGCGACAAAGATCTATTGACAGGCTTGTCACTAGAACCCGGCACCTCTAGCACGGAAGTCAGACACGCATGGCATACTGCTGTTGTGAGTGCTGCCTTTGACCTTACAACCGTGTGCTTCTTAACCCCGGCTGAAGAGTTGAACAGGGCACCAATGCTAACTGGAGTACTGGTGGGCCTAATATATGGAAGGTATGAGTAGCGTGCAAATGATTTCATTGCACAACTTCTATCTGTGTGCAAGGGAATGTTGGTAGTGCAAGGGTGCTAGAAGTGCATGTAGAAAGTATTGCATCGTTATCTGATACCAAGGGCAGGATACCTTCCTACTGAGAATACCTTTTCCAGATTGCTTAAGTAAAATAAGAAAAGTGACAGTCACAAACAAGATACTGTATTAAAAAATGAGATTTATGAGGTCTTCGCGGGCAGGTGCTGCGTTGGTCAAGCCGTTTAATACACGATGGAGGCAGCCCAGCGCGAAGTCATTAGTATCTGTGTTTCTGTTTTGCCATTGGTTGGTTTCATTGAAGAACAAGTTTGAGTTGAATCTATGATTCGTGTATGTGGCAGCTATAACGCGACTAAGTGGTAGAATAATTTGTATTTGTTAATGCACGTTTCATTTGCTTTGAGTATGAATTGAGAAAAGCAAGTAACAATCATTGAAAATAGCTATAAAAATTTGAGAGCTGCAAACAAATTATTAAGGATAGTGCTACTATTCTCGCTCCAACACAGCGCGGCAAAAGACTCACAATGACTCAAAAAAGTCGGGACAGCTGAGAGTTCTACTGCCGGTCTGTCACCATCGTTAGTAGCGTGAATTGCCTGTACTGTTCCTGTGAGTGATTGTTCTCTCCTCAGGTCTTCCTGCAAGTAAAAATACAATGGCTCTAGAGAATTTCTTGCTGTGCAAAACTACTTAGTACAACAGGTACACAATGTTTTTATAGCCTAATCAAACTTATTTGTGAAGAAGATTATTTTAGCTATTTGGGTACTGCCGTGTCATGGGCGATGCCTCAAAGCCAAGGAAGATATTTTCAGCAGAGCGCATTCTATCACCAGCGGTATCCTTAGAAAAGCACAGATTTTGTGAAAAATGAAGCAGCCCTTAGAGAGGTCTTTGTATAACAGTTTTTTGCTCAAAGTTGAATGGAATGTAGTCAGGCAGAATTACCTTTCCGTTCACAATAAGTAAAGGCATAATTATACACAATAAATAAATCAAGATTCAAATAGCAACTGTATGAATAGCCACTTTTTTATCTACAGTTGAAAATTGGAAAACTTTCCCAGCAGATCTTCGCTCATGGCGATTTTTCACTTTCATTATGCTTATTGTCTCAAATATTTCCTACAAATTCAGCACTCGACCAGATTTGGTATATCCTACACTTTTCTGCACACTTACACAGTAGCTAATTCATGGATCAGAATAGCTGAGCCCCACGGAAAAGTCTGACTCTGTAGACATTGGTAATATGGCTCTTTGAGACCAACAGCTAATAGAGCACTATTATCCAGAATTACCTTTAGGTAAACTAATTTCTGAGTTGGCACCAGAGATCACAATGAAAGTTTTATGTTTCATTTCCATGCTATGAAAGAGTGCACAGCCGTCAAATCGACTGTAACTAATTTGCATTGACCTCATTATTTTTAGTAACCAAACAAGAGGGTGAGAAAATAAATCTATAAATCTTAGAAAATGCAAAAAATTAAGTCAATAGTATTATAGAAACAGATATTGGAACGTGATGCCTATTAGAATAGCACTTGCTGAATCCTGGAGACTGCTGCATGGATAGAGTTATCTCTGGGGAAGACATTTCAATCAAAGAAACAATGCTGAAATTAAAGAAAAAAATTGGAATCAAAGTAAAGTGGCCCGCATGCACATCGAAAGTGCAACAATACAAATAAGCTCAGCTAATGAATAACAAGCGAGGCAAAAGGAAAAATGATGCTTTGTAGAAAAGAAGTCCTCTATCTCCTTAAAAGTTACGGCAACTTGACCATACCCCCAACTAGGACACCCACACACAGTGGTTTGTGTTACAGATATAAGCCAATGGGCCCCAGAATAATATACAGCTGCTGTCGACCAAAGATTGTCAAGTGCTAGGGCGCCAGTGGCGGAAGGCTCTATGAAATAATTTCCGCCCAACCTTCCTCATGGCTGGAAAGGGTCAGTAAGCACACAGCAGTTAACAGACCGGGTGCTGACTGATCTCGTCAAGCGCCACAAGAACTTGCCTCCATGGTAGGGAAGTTTGAACCTGTGGCCTTGAGAGTCGATATGAAAACCTTCAGTCTGCTGCTACTGCGGGTCTAGCAGAGGTAGAAATCTATAAGTGCCTAAGCAGCATCTTCAACACATTAAACTAATTCAGGTGTTACTAATTAAAGGTTTGAATTTAATATTTTCTCCTCTCTTTGGCGTTTAGTTACCCACGGTAGCAGTATTGCACGCTGACATGATGGCAAGAAGGTGGCTGGATTGAGTACCAAGCCAGGCGAGCAGTTTTTGAGGCGCTCGATATGGTGGTGATACAACAATGGCTTGGAATGCATACCTAACATGTGGGCAATTACTTTGCCTGAAATGGGAGAGTAGGATGGGGCCGTTGAACTTTCATTCAATGACGCTATAGTTTTTGACGACGCGTGATCGACATACCTTCTTACCCTCTGGGGCCGGTTGGCCTATATCCATATTACAAACCAGTGCTGGCGGGTTTCCCAGCAGAGGATGTGGTCAAGTTGACCCAATCCTTTACCTTAAGCATCTGAATTTATTCCACTCTTCAACAGTAGAATAGTAAGAACAACGAACCAACCAAGCAAGCAAACAACAACGTGAGCATTATTAATGTGCATGCTCGCTTTATTATTTTACTGAATATTTTGAAAGACACCACGAGGATACTGACATCCCTTAGGACTGTGAGACATGATGAGGATCACACAGAGACCAGCATATCGCACAGTACAGTATATTGTATAACTATATAGAAGGCATGGAATATTACTTTTTCTGGACAATATAGCCCAGCTCAGAAAGTTGCATTGTTTTGAAATATAATTTCAACAGCCCATTAAAGGGTTGCAAAATTCCGTCAGTTTTACCAAATTGCAAAAAATTGCTGAGCCTCACAAAAGATATATTTTGGCAACATTATTAGGACAGCTTGGACACTATTATCCACTGCAATACCTTGGCAGACACGGATCTTCTGTCTTCTGACAAGAATCCATGTCATGGAGGCAGTAATAGAAACATTAGTTGATTTGGTATTTTTAGCATCATCTACTATATAATAAAACACAGTCATCGATCGCTTGTTTGCTTGCTCCAATGTTGGTCCGTCTCTCCGTCACGCAGTTAAGAGTTTAATAGGAGAAAATTCATGTACTGAAAAACAAATAGAGATACCATACAATTTCAGCGCTTGGAGTACCGGTGACAAATATAACTCTGGATCTTCGGCCTCTGGATCTCCGCTTTCATTGCTGAATGATATCGTAGTAGTTGAATCTTCACCCTGAGTAGACGCCTTTTTATATTGAATTTACATCGCAGCCAAATTTCGACGCTGGAAGTTCAACAATCAGTTGGTATCCACAATAAGGTGAACCCTGTGCATTTCCAGCAAATTCTTTCGACTGAGCTACATTTTTCTATGTGCAACTTAACGCTTGATCAATTTCAAGCTGATATTCACTCCTTATCTTGCATGGGGGGACATTTGGCTATCGCAAAACTCATGGTTGTACAGCTTGCGTGTGACTAATGGAAGATCAGGCCTGTAGGGATGAGACCTATAATACAGCATGACCTATACTGGGAACCGGAACAATAAGAAGCTAAATCACAAAATTTTTGCCTTCATCTTCGACGGCGAGGCCCTCTAGTCTCCTAAATAGTTATGAGTCTTGGGAATGGCTATATAAAGGCTTAGGACAACATACGTCCATTGAGTGTCACTGTTCCAGAGCACCTACTTTGCTAGCAGCAAACAGTAGCAATCAGTCTTACCAGCTCATCAGGCGTCCTGTCACTGGGCTCTTCTTTCACATAGATGCAGTTCTCCTCAGGTAATTCTTGCTTGATTGGAGAAGAGTCCAAAGAAACAGCAAAAGAGACAGCACCGCCCCCTGGAACTGGGGATGCAAAAATATGCAGGGTGCGTTAATAGCTGAAGTAGCTAAGTGAAATCATCCTACGATCAAATATAGTATCATGAAAGGCAGCAACTACCTTGAAGTCTTGAAATTTACCCATTGAAAGTGCAATTCAAACATCCAAGTAAAAGTATGAAGTCCAGCAGCTGTTCATTTTCCCACAAAAATAATAAAAAATGTAGCGAACCACCAAAATCAACTGGCCTGATATTCAATACATACGAAGTAAAATCATGACACAGAAACAAGCACTTCAATATGTGTTTTTCTTTTCTCTCTACGGCAAAGAAGTAATACATCCATTAAATGAATCAGCACAAACTAGGTTTCTTAGGATTTCCCCAGAAATACCACGGATGAAATCGGAAGGGCATACTCAAGTAAAGAAATATGTTACACTGCTTTCCATAAACTGCATTTATCTATAAAAGAGACATTAGATACTGTATATTATAAGTTTATTAGGCTGTTAGCTGTTTGTGGCCATTACCAATCTCGACAGAAGGGGATACCTACCTTTTACTGCAATAAATGAGAGCATGAATTACCTTAGGCAGATCAAAGCTCATAAGCTTCTGCCAAATGACACTAGAAACTACACTAGTTTTGCAGTGTCTCTTATAATAGGCTACTTAGACAAAAGGGTGATAGCATTTATAAGTGTCACCCCATGAGGTCTCAATAAGCCTAAGCAGCTTCCTTAGAGTAGGTGGGTGGTCCGATGTAGGACGTACATTGCCTGATGAGGTAAAATGTGGGAAGAAAGTTTGAAAAGCTCATCATTAGCTGGAACAGAATTTCTTTTCTTTACCATAACTATAAAACGCATGTTGAACAAAAACAGCTACGCACCTTCACCGCCTCACAATATCACCAACTGAGACATGTACGTCTAATGTCTACTTCGCCAGCTGGTGTACTTTTGGCTTTGACTATTGGCATACCACCAAAGTGATGTGCTCACTTCCCATTTGAAAATACGAAGTTAGCCTTAGATCAGCGATGGAACGTACTGCTTGTGGGCCTTGTGTGAAAAATATGGGATGCATCACATGTGGTATAGACGGCATACTCTACAGACTCTCAACAGATCCTTTGGTACAGAGGATCATGCAATTGCCAAACGTCGCAGCATTATATACTCACCATCAGCTTTGATTCCTGAAACTGACGGCTCCTGTTTGCAAAATCCATGATACAGAGCTGGATCTTCCATTACTTCAGACATTGGCTGTCTGAGCTTTACCGGCACTGCAGTGGAGCCACATGTAGAAGAGCCTTCCCCTGTTTCAGCCACAGACAACTTGGGCAACATTACTGAGGATTGCTTCAACATTACTTGGGAAGCGGTTGAGTTAACATCTGAGGAGCTGTCAGCCAAGGCTAATGATCAGCGTAGCATTAAATCCAGTTCTAGTTGCAGTAGCAGGGTGATGTGCAACAGGGCATGGGCAACCCGCAACATCATATCTTTGAATCGATATACATGTACCTGCATAGCTTTTAATAACACAAGTTTTGCCACCACAGAGTGGCTGGTCAGCTCTAAGTAATACAGTAGCTATATGTTTTGCCACCGCAGGGTGGCCAATCACAGCAATCAAACGGGAGCAGAAGCTGCTCGGGTCACTCAACTACTGTATACAAGACACTGCAACCTCAACTCTGCATCTCCTCAGGCCCAGACACACTAAGTGCAGGACAGCCAGGCCATGGAGGCATCCACACCAGTTATAGATACAGTACCAATAAATCCCTACACAATAAACTAGACTACAAATACCTAAACCTTGCTAGCTCTCACTGCGGAGCCCTAGTAAGCTGGGAACTTCTTAAACAGTGCCACACTGTGGAGCCCTAATAAGTCAGAAAACTCCTTAAACAGTGCTACACTGCAGAGCCCTAATGAGTCAGGGACTCCCTAAGCAGTGCTAAACTCATCTACCCCCAAATAGCCACCTCTCTCTTACCCTACACCCTTGCCAGGTACTCTTTGACACACTCCATCATCCTCACACTTGCTGTTCCATCACATCCAAGCATTCGAGTCAACCATTCCAGGCCCGTTCTCTCGTACACCACACCTTCTTGTGCACCCCACTCTTCCAGGACCAATTGAATCATCACCTCTCGTTCTCGTGAATATGCTGTACACACCAAGATTAAATGTTCTACACTTTCATCCTCACCCCAGTCACACATTTGGCACACACGACTTCCTATTTCATTCCACCGATATGTGCGAGCATTCACACTGAGAGCCTGAGACCGTGCTTGGAACAGCAGGTCGC
>LQNS02278129.1:7635331-7649370 GCA_001587735.2 Parhyale hawaiensis | reverse complement strand
TTGCTCTTCTCAGCACTAAATTTAACATGAAAATCCCTACCATAACCACTCACAGTATCAAGCATCTGTTGCAATTCCTCTCCACTTTCACTCAGAAGCACTGCATCATCAGCATTCAAGAGCAAACACAGTCGCTGGTGATCACCAATATTCACTCCCAATTCCCTCCTCCTCAACCTAGCAGCCAATTCCTCAGTATATGGGCTGAACAGAGTTGTCCCTTAGCTTGTATTTTCCTATCGTATGCACATACATACTTTTGATAATATTCACTATCTTTGTGCTTAGTCCCACATGTCCTAGGACCCCACATAACAGTTCTCGATTCACTCTATCATACGCCAAAAACAAGAAACTGTGGCCCAAGAATTATCTCTAACATCAAGGCAAAAGCAAAAGCTTTTTAATTAATAATAGCATCCGCGGCAATACTATGTTTAATAAAAGTGATAGTTTAGGCCTTATTGGATACTATTCGATTATATCGAGTAGATTAAAGCTCCGTTTCTATAGCAAAGCTGATGATGTTAATTTGCTGGCTGTTTGGAAGAATCCTAGTAATAGGTTGAGGTTTCGGTATCCATTCAGTGTGCTTTGGAGGCGATTGATTCCTGGTGTTCTAGGTAAGACAATAACTATGCTCGTGTCTAGGTCACATACAGAGAGACCTGCTTACTCTCCTCACCTAGTGGAAGGTGTGTTGCTTCCTGTGGTTAATGACTTTGTAATCTTGGGGTCACTTTTGACCCTAAGTTGACGTTTGAGGCCCAGAGCGGGTAGTGTTGAACATCTTGACTCGAAAATATAATTGAAGCGACTGTGCTTTGTCTACAGAAATACAATATCTTGGGTATAGAGGGCTACGCTGCTGTGACTGATGAAATTAGGCGAGTCTGTTGCTTGCTAGCTATCCATTCAAAGCAGAAAAATTATGGGTGACTGATCAATATCCACGGTTAAGGTAATAATGTAAAAAAAGATACGCCGTTGAAACGTGTTAGATCGTTAAAGACTAAATTATCTGTAAACTGGGGAAACAGAGCTTGTAAAAGGTGGAAAAATTCATAGAAGAACAATGCAAGAAGTACTGTTGTATTTCTGTTTCTTTATCAAGATAAAAGTACGAATTATTTGCTGACAAAACAAAAGACTGATGCACAGGTGAAAGCAGAATAGTAGGAAACGTTACAAGAGGTGTAAAGTAGAAGAACTGCGTAACGGTAGGCAGGGTGAAGCGGCGAACAATAGTTTAGACGGGATGGGTAGAGTTAGAAGTGTGCTACATCAGGTTAAACTAAGGTAAGTGAAAACATTAATTAGCCAGGGAATATTCATGGGTAGCGCTAGTAATAATGCATTCATGATACAGAATCGAAATAAATGCAGCGAATGATGTTTGATTTCCTGCCAAAAGTAATTAATTGCTCAATGCTCAGCAATCTAACGAAGCCATGAACGCTCATCTCTGTGTTTTTTCTAGGTAGACAGTTGTAATATTAATAAAAGTGTGATCAATGAAGAAAAATCATCACAAATTCTGTGCTGTCATTTTTGACAGCATTGGTATTCTAGTTTGATTATGTTGAGTAGAATAAGAGTCCGTTTCCACAGCAAAGGCGATCTCACAGAGGAAGAAAGGAGATACAGTAAGTCAATAGAAACGTGGTACCCATGAACGAGGTTGTTTCCAAAAATGATTTATGAGCATGGAAACACTATTTTGGCAAAGAAAAGAAAGAACAAAATACAGCATCATCAGTTGGAGCATGGAAATGGAAGGAAGCAAGGCGGGCACGACAGATAGACATCTGGAAGGCTTAGCTAAGACGAAGTTAACTAATAAGTTCCCTTTGGAACCGATGCTCTAAATAATAAGTTGGGCAAATGTAATTATCCTATCCCTATGAAATAGTGGATAGAGTGTGGCAACGAATTTTTCTCAGTGGCGAGCAATGACAGAACACCTCTGTCGGTAGCACCAGACCCGCGACAGCACCCAACTCTGGAGCGTCTAAATGGTAGTTTAAAGTCTAAATAGTAATTTAGACTGTTTCGAGGCGCAACCCTCATTGCAGAAAGCTTTCGATGTTCTATCTTTTTTAGGACTCCGCCAACCTGATACCTCAGGAGCCCAGCAGCAGCACTCCTCAGTTTGGCACGACGAGCGCACTAATACATCAACCTCACCCTAGGCCATGGAACTGAAGAGGCTTTGGGTTTATTTGATCATCCAGAGGTGTTCCGTCTTCGCTCGCCACTGAGAAAAATTTATTGCAACATTCTATCCATTCTCAGGTGCTCGCTCCAACAGAACACCTCTGTTGGTAGCACCGACATACCCACGGCGCAGCACGAAGGACTTTCATGTCCCCCCTAAGTTGCTGGTGCGCAGGATCCTGACCTGAATTAATCTATTCTTTGTTTTTGTTGATTTTTCCTTCAGACAATCCAGCTGTTTCAAAATTGGCAGGATAGTGACTGTAAGTCACCTCTAACGTTGAGGGTACCTGACAGCCATCTCCAGTGAGTTGCCGTGCCCCTGATCCTCTATCAAAAGATGGATTATAAATAACTGCCTTTTCTGGATTGTCTAGAAACAAATCTATGGAGCAAAAACCCTGTTAGGACAATACGGTTGTAACCCGGATTCTTGCTGCTTTCAACCCTTGCCTGAAAACTGTGGAGATATTAGCCAGCAAGTAAGATCGCTGGTAATTCAGATCTTCCTGGACCTTAGGACAAGCGGTACTACTTTTTACCAGGCTCCTTCTAGACACGGGCGGCTTTCAATTCCTTTCCAGACCACGCTTCGGATCATTTTGAAGACTGCCTATCTGTAGCCGTGGACGATTTCCAAGAGCGCTGGCTTTTCAGCTCGAACTGTGAACCATCGCTCCACCTTCCGTACCTCGTTAACCAGTCTCTTTCCGGGACAACTACCAGCTGTAAAGAAGAATTACTCGGGGATAGTCTGCCCCAGCGTTGTCTCTGCCGTTAGGCTGAAATTTCTCCGCTGAGGATCTTGGCTTCTTGGTTCCCGGCGGGGAAACCTGTAGAGGCTTAACGCCACTATCCACACTAGCCAGCCTCCTGAACTGTCTGCTCGGTGGAGCAGTTAAAGTCAAGTAATAACGCTTCCTAATTCCAGAAAGCTCGCACTTCCATTACAAAAACTTCCATATGTATAATTTCTACTGAGAGGACTGAGGAGGAAGTCACCTCATAGGCTTGGGAACACTAGCCTCTGAAGTCCGTTAGACCCTAGTCAGGGGAAGTACCATTCCTTTGTGATAGTTGAAGACGCTTTCTTGCAACTCCGGTGCTTTCTACCTGCGTAGAAGAGCAAACTTTAACAGCACCCTCAAGAAGGTTCCTATACTGAGTTTATTTGCTCTATTGTTAATCAGGCTTTCTTTCTAGATGGAAGACCTTCTATCAGTTGCTGACCTTCTACAGGCGGAATTGTTGTAACTGATGTAGGCTAGCAACAGCCCTCTGGGCAATAGCTGAGATTATAGAGAATAGGCCGAGTATGGTGGCTAGTAGCCACGTCAGCTACTATCAGGATTCTCTTTCCGTCGAATAACCACTGCGTGCGGCTCTTAGTTATTCTCAACTACCTTCTCAAGAGAAGAAGTGGCGCCAATTTAGGATTGTACCGTACACTAGCGGGCTAAATAAGAGAACGATTTTCATTATTTGAAAATAAAGTTTAACCATGTAGAGTAGGTTAACGAATCTTTTGATGGGGCCTTAAGGAATGTATTTACCATATTTCTACAAAATATCACGAATGGTCAATTTTAGGTTTAGAACAATTAGTATGGAGTATTATAACCTTTATTTTCAATAACTTTAGCACAGCGACAATTAGACGACATCACAAGTTCCTTGCAAAACTCTGGAATTATTTTTTTCCATTTCTCTTCAATTTTAGTCCACAGATCGTTTACTGTTGATGGTTGTTGTTCTCTTACATTGTCACCAACAATTTTCCATAAATTTTCAATAAGATTAAGGTCCGGGCTTTGGGCAGGCCACTTCATGGCTTCGATATTCTCTTCCGCAAAATATTCCTTCACTTTCTTTGCAGTATGGCACGGGGCATTGTCCTGCATAAAAATTGCTGGCTGGTTTGGTGATGATCGTAGAGATGGTATAACATATTGCTGTACAAGATTGAGATACACATTAGCATTGGCAGTCTCTTTAATGGCCACCAAGGGTCCAACTCCTTCAGATGAAAACATGCCCCACACCATTACACTACCTCCCCCATGCTTTACAGATATTTTGACACATTTCGGGTTCAGCCTGTCACCTGTTGCACGTCTAACATACACTCTGCCATCAGATCCAACCAAATTAAATTTACTTTCGTCGCTGAAATGCACTCTTTCCCAATCTTCATTTCTCTAAACGATGTGCCTTTACGCATATTCAAGTCTTGCTTTCTTATTCTTCTTACTGATAAGTGGTTTAGTGGCAGGACTGCGTGCCTTTAACCCAAATGCATTGAGGCGACAAGAAACTGTATAGCGAGACACTTCTGTGTTGTTATTTACCTTCAGCTTTCTGGAAATTGCCGCTGCAGTTTTGAGAGAATCCTTCTGGGCATAGCGTTTCATAATCCTATCAGCTCGTACGGCCTGTAGATACTGGTGATTCCAGCGGTTTCTTTTCATCATAGAGCTTCAAAGCACGAGAAACAACGCTCTTGGATCGGTTTACCGCTCTTGATTTGGCCGAAAGAGTCATTCCTGAGGACCTGAGCTTAACAATTTCTTCCCGCAGCTCGGGAGTAACTTTCACGTGAGGTGCCATGTTTCTAGAATGGTGAAATCGTAAGAGTGGCAGTTCTAGAAGTCATGTAGACGAAATTTAATGTTGCAAGATGACCGTGGTAAATGTCAGAATATTTTAGAGACGATTGTTCTCTCGTTTTGCACTGTTCAATTTTTGTTATTGTTTGTTAGATTGCTCTAATGTATTAAATATCGTTATGTTTGTCCTGATATTTTGTAGAAATATGTTAAATAAATTCCTTAAGGCCCCATCAAAAGATTCATTAGCCTACTCTACATGATTAAACTTTATTTTCAAATAATGAAAATCGTTCTCTCTTTTGCCCCCTACAGTATCTCTGGACCAGACCCAATCAGCTGGTCCTGATCATCCCTAAGAGCGAGACACAAGAGCGAACCCTCCTCAGGAGGCCCGCTGACGTGTTCTCATGGAAGATGAATCTATAATCTCCATCAGGAGAATCACGTCCTATCATCCTCGCTCTCTGTAACCTAGGATCCCTTATCCACAGGACACGACGAGGGTAAGTTACAGGAAGGCGTCAGCCTTAGTCAAGGTATAAACCTACTTCCATACCTGAACTGACAAGGGTCCGGAACCATTTTCCCTTCCAGGAGCCTGGTTCCTGAACCACACCGAAGAGGGAGAAAACTACTAGCTCTATTTATGCTCATAATACCAACTCCGTCTGTCATCACAGCCTTCTTCGAGACAGAACAGAGTTTATTGAAGAGCGGGGACACCTGTCCCGGAAAGAGTCAAAGAAAGGGTAAGACGTAAAAAAAGAAAGAAACGCCTTGAGGGTCCTCTTAGAGATGCGCGTTACACAAAGAAAGATGGGACTTTTTACACACCTAACAGAGTAGGTATTGCAGAGAGGCCGCAAGCCTGATACTGTCCTTGTAAAAGGCAAGGGCCCTACAGTATCCACACCTCAACTGTGACAGTTCAGTGCATCAGGTGCGGAGAGATTCTCAGTCGTGGAGACGGGTGCACGGCACCTCCTAGACCTGCAACCTTGCGATGGAGTTCACCACCTCCCTGTGGACTGCCGCCATGGAAGCCGACGTCGTGGCGGCGGGGACGATGCCACCAACCAACAAGTGCAATACCAAGAGCGGGCACTCTGACGCTTGGGTGTGGTATATGCATCGATGACCGCTGTAGGTGGTGACCGTGTCACGCGACGTGTGTCTTAGGAGCAGAGCTTGCAGAATACACCGTCTGCTAAGGTCACAAGACTCCTTAGCTACAGCAATTGAGACGCGCGCTGTGGATAACTAAAAATTCCATACGGTGTGAGCCTGTGGCAGCTCACAGACCCGCATTTTGGATGAATTGCATCTTACTTATGGAGGAAGCGGAGAATGTTGGGATACAAGACAAAGGCGGCGTAAGTGCATGATGACAGAGTGATGAGGGGATAGACTTTCTGCGGGGCTCTTAGCTACGCCCCTGTGGAAAGACCGTCTGTACGGGCGCCTGTTTCTCCTCCTTCTCTTGGCGCCAGCTAACGCCTTCAGAATCTATACCTAATCTGGTGAATGCCCAGTATTGAATTTCCTCAGCGTGTTTACAGAAAGTTCTAAGATCCTTCAGTTCTATCACCGTCTCACTTCATCCTCGATTTCAGGTAACTATTACTTACAGTATCTATGAAAAAAACTGGATTTTATTTTCTTCATATTTTGTGTTTTCCTAGTACAGTGTACATACATCCAACTGGCCATTGGTAACCTAGTATTACGCGTTTTTTCGGTCAATTGGCCACTTTTAAGTTTGAAAACCCATAATTAAGTATGCCTCCATTATCTTTTCCTTCTTTTCCTTTAAAAAATATCTTTTTCCAACTGTCAGCTAGTAATGTAGGAGCAGAGGCAACATCCTTCAATGAAGCAACACCGATTAGCCCTGAAATGGCAATGGCAACCCATAACCACCTCTAGGCTAAATACTAAAGTTCAATAAAAACATAACAGATCAAGACTGAGAAGAGTCACAGCTATAGAGCGCCTAATATGAAGGCAATAAGAAACAGGCAAAAGTCTCACCAGCTAGCTCGTCAGGTTTGTAGGTGACGGGCTCTTCCTTCACTAGTACAAACTCAGAAGTAGCCGAATCCTACAGAACCTTCCATTAATGCGGGAGGTACAGAGGCAGCACTGGCACCTGAAACTGGCAAAGAGACACAGAAGTGAGCATAGGTGATACAGTATTACTAAAATTATCGTAAAAACAATAGGACGGAGCGTGGTATTGCTTAGTCAGAGTCTGAAGCACTGAGAGTGTAACGCAAGTAAATTACATGATGAGAAAAGCAGATTGACTTTGCAAATGTTTCAAAAAACGAACTCAATGGACAAAATTGAGTCATCACTAGAGCAGCAGAGCGGGTATGCATGTTTCTTGGATGCGAAGAGAGAATTCAACAGGGTGAAGCACTGGACGCATTTAAAAAGCTGTTAGACAAAGGGCACACCAAACTCGTGGTTGGCTTACTGAAATTTTAGTCCAGGAATTAAAAGTGCTGTGTATGCTGCGGGAAGTCATTCTCTGAGGGCTACCATAGTAATACTGTAATTGAATTGGAAACAGTGGGTTTCTACAGCAGCTACTTTTTAAAGTAAAAGTAATAATTGATGGTATTCACAAGCTCAATTGTAGCGGAATTCGGTATTTTATGAGCACGCTTCATTAATTCCATCAGCTAAGCTGAGGTTTTATTGCTTCCTGCACTTAATCACAACTTTCTCCCAAAGCTGGTTTCCATCTGAGATGACGCTCAGCAGCCTGACATTGTGTACAGCACACATAAGACTGTGTGTATGTTGCTTGAACCTCGCTACAGTACGCAGTGCAAGATTAGGCATGCATTGTAAAGCGGTGTGGAGTTAGCCGCTATACATAACTTTGTGCACCTGAGACATCTCATTGATGAAAAACTTGATGATGGTGCAGACATTGCGCAATGGCTCATGACACAGGCAAACAGATATTATAGTTTCATAGCTGAGCTGCTCCCTGAATGTCAAGACCCAAATACTTAAAATTAATTGCTACCGAGGCATAAGTTTTGCAACAATATCTACACGAACTGCAGGCAAAAGCAATAAAAAAACTTCACAGCAAAATTATTAGAGGCATTTTCTATGGCTGGATACACCAGTGCGCTAGAAATGGCTACTGCCCATTTTAATTTTACTACGATGCTGAATATTTTGATGAATTTTTGCACATCACATGCAGGTGTCTTACAACAACCACAACGAAGTTTTTCATAAAAACTCCTGGAGCAATTACTCGAATGAGATATGAATAGAATGCTGAGGAGCATTGAAACAAATGCATATTAACTACAGATTGAGACAACCTATTACGATAAATAACTTAGCTCTCAGTGAGACAGTTGCCCTCAATAATATATTATGGCGGGTGCTTTCCCTGCCAAATATATTTGGGTCTCACGACTCCAAGGGCCCCTAGTTTATTTTCTGCAAGGGATGTTGCAGTTTGCCGCAGTTCCTGCTGACGAGGTTAGTTTAGTAAAGTTAGATAAGCTTTCATCTCTTACTCTGAGCAAAAAGGTGTGGTTCCGGCTGTAAACCGAGTAAATTAACTTAAATCGCTATTGATCGTCTTAGATTCTGAAATAGCGGGACAATACCAATATAATAATAATAAATGAGTGCAGTTACCCATACAGTTGGTTTCTTTCCAGATCACTAAGAACTTTGAAGGCGAGCATTCATCAAGTAAGCGACACAACGAGAAATGAAGGGAGGTGGAGGTGGGTGGGGCTCACCCGAGTCTTGTTGCTCCACGTTCGCACATAACAGCAGCCTCTCGTGATGTTCGCACAGAATGGTACCAATAGATTCTCAATATTGCCAGCACATCAACTGAATCGAGTAAGCAATTTCGTAGCCTGTTGTTGCTGAGCCTGAAGCCGAACGGCATCCACAGGAGCTAGAATGCATTACGTTAGATGGTAAATAAACGATAATGAATTGGTGGCCTCTCAAAATTTAGCCATTACAGATTAGTGTACGAATACAAAGCAAAACTATCCAGTGAGCCTGGCTATAGACTCAGTTAGTCAAAACCCCACAACAAATTTGCAGTTGAAGTTCTAAACGACGAGACTCAAAATAGTTTTTAAATGATTACCTAAGGTACGAGCAGCACTCATGAGACACCATGATACTGTGTCGTTAACGATCAAAAATAAAATTTAAGATTATTTTTGGATACGTTCGGGATGCAACAATTCAACAGCTAACTCACCCAAGTGACTTGTATTTTGTTCGAACTTTTGTCTCGGGAGCTACAAATTAAGTCATCAGAATATCTCCATGAGGAGCATTCAGTCCAGTTATTCAGATTCATTAAGCGTCAGTAATACAGAAATTCAATGATTAAGCAGAATACAAGCAATGTTCAGATCAAACCGGAGGCTTTAACAACAACTTTATCAGGTAATAAAGTATGGTTAACGAGCTGCACAGAAATAACAATAGAGTTTGCAGTACAAGGCTTGCATTTAAGCCTTCCAAACCGAGAGCAGGCAAGAGCTTCACAGCCAGATCAGCACGGCAGCAGAGACATCGCACGCACACAGAGAGCCATAATCGCTGCCCTGCCCGCTCCCAAGATGTTATTTTCAGACGTGATTGGCGACGCATATCTAATTATCTGAAATAGATACACTTCAGCACTCGTAAGATACCGGGGGAGCGTGAAACATCCCCAAACAAAAACAAAGTTTTGTCCACTGCGGTTTGAATACAATAAATTTATTTCTATACGGGAAAGGAAAAAGCAATTGACCTGAGAAACTACGAAGTTTTTATTGCAACCAACTCATTCAATAATGTCTCATCTCAGACAAATAGCAGAGTCAATTAGAAAACAAACGACTCCAAACTGACAATAAAACTATGAAAATATACGTGGCGAACGAAAAATGTAGTCATTTCATGCATCAGTAAGCCACAATAAAACATTCGTTACAGTTCCTGTACGTTTCATAAAGATCTGTTCACACTTTTTTAATTTAATACATTGTTAAATAGACATAAAAATAGACTAGTAAACAAAACGGGCTGATGGATCATCCTAGCACAAGTGATAATTCCAGAAGTTCATGTATCAGCAGTCTGTAGTACAGTGATTCCGTTTCTCTATTTACCTTTTATAGGCAAGCGTACAAGGCCATCAGCAATGAGAACAACAAATTACTAGGTAAGGTTTTTTGGATTACCTAGCTGGCAGTAGAGACACCAACAGGGCCATTCCCAAAGAGCAACCGGGACTTACGTTCCCACTCTTTGCAAGCTGTAGCCATAATGTCGACATCATTTAGATATCTCAGGAAAAAAAAGAAGAGAATAAACTTAGCGGAAGAAATGATTATGCACCCACAATTTACGGCGGATTCCGACTCCTGCCCTGAGTGCCACCGCGCCCCCCATACCGTAAACCACCTGTTTGAGTGTCCCGCCCACCCTACCGCCCTCCTTCCTACCTCTCTATGGGACAGCCCTTCATCTGTGACTGACTTCTTGTGTTTCCTGCCTTCCTTCTCATACCTTCCGCCACACGTCCGACCCCCTCCAAAACCGCCTCCTACGTAACAACAACAACAACAACAACGGCGGCACGTCCGCAGAGCTTGAAAAAGTTAAGTTAGGGCATGAAAGACATTGGAATTAAGTGCCTTTGAGGCTCTGGGAGTTTGTAACTCAAACAAAAAGCATAAGTAGCTATGGAGGGTGTTGCTCCCAATGATTGCCAAGCTATTTTTAAATTGCACCGACACTTTTTCTTTGATACTCTAGGTCACGATAGTCCTGAAGACGATATACTGCGCTAGGCCTGGCTGCAGCTGATCTCACAACGCCATTACCAAAGGAAGTGAGCGCGGCCAGATGCACTTGGACAAACTTTAGCCAGTTTCCATTGGCTCCTTAGTAAAATTTTATCAAAAAACATCTTCTGCGATATATAGCTATTTATGTAGCTTAGATGCACCAGCTAACGCCAAAGTAGGATATATCTCAACGTAGGTTGAGTGAGTTCGAAGTTGCGAGAAACTCGATCTAAATATTACGTAAGAATTTGAGTTCTCAGTATCTGACTCCGACTGCAGACTTCCCGGAGAGGTAGAGGAGACTCTCCGGAGAGTCGGAAGCTATAAGTATAGGTCGGATACCAGAGATCGTCAGTTTTGAAACGGCCGAACTTAGAAGATTCTCCCTTGGAAAAAGTCAGGGGGAGGTGGAGGATGTTTGGCGTTAGCTGGTGCATCTAAGCTACATAAATAGCTTTTTATCGCAAATGATGTTTTATGTAGCTGAATATCTGCACCAGCTAACGACAAAGTAGGACATAACGAGACACTGCTTAGCGCAGAGCCTGTAAGCAACATGAAGCTTCCAAAATAATTACAGGCTAGAGCACAGTTGAAAGGAGGCTAACTAAAATTTCCGGGATGCGAGGAGTTGGTACTGAGAAATTAAATTGGTGGTAGAGCTTATTAATATCGCATCTGGATTTCGAACTCGTCAGATTGTAGCGTATCATTTGGTAAGTCATATGTCTGAAAAGTTAACGCAATGGATACTAGCAAGGGTATTAACGGAATAAGTGTCCAGTGGTGACACATAGTGGTGCATATGGGGTGGAATAAAACTCAGAACGAAAAGGTATATAGGTATCCTGAGAAAGAACAAAACTTTATAATCACCAACGAGTTGAATTAGGGTTGGCACATCGTAGAGAACAAAAGAAAACATTTTTACAATTGTTATCAACATCGGTGAAAAGATAAGACATAAGACTTAGCGCCCCAAGGGCGTCTGAAGAGAAGGTAAGTTCAGCGAGCCACGGTTTGTGTGGATCGGGTACCAAAAACCTATAGAAATGATAGAGAAAAGAAATAGGAGACAGAGCAGTCTTGTCTGTCGAACAGACAAATCAGAGAAACATACATATCAGTAGAGAACGTGCATATAATAGTTGTGACGAAGTGGCTGCGATGCATTTCGTTTTGGAGACATCCTTGAGAGGAACTAGGTATATCTGGATAAAGGTATTGGAGGTATTCCAGAAGAGAAACTGCGTGATTTCCTGGGGAAACACAACTCTGGTCCAGGCGAGAGTAGCGTAAATCTTGCGGACATCATGGGCCTTAGCGAAAGTAGTTGGGAGAGCTGCGTTAAAGCACTTTACGAGGAAGTAGGAGATACCTCCTCTGTTCATAGGTTTATGTGATTTAGGATTGACGAACACCAAATCAGAACCCCAGGAGGAGGACAAGCGAAGCCATCTGTGCGAAGCATGAGCAAGACATAGTGCATGGCGGGGTTTATTTGGGTTAAAGAGTGCGTGAATAACAATGTAGGGTGGGGCTCTGTGCATGGACTGGTGTTGTAAAGGAACCTGGTCTGACTGGTATAACTACTTTGGTGTTGTTGAGAGAAAAAGTGGTAGAGGTTCTGAACATGGCGATGAGTTCGGAGACTCCATTTCCGGTGGCTAAGGCCACCAGGAATAGAGGGTCTTAAGGAGGAGATTCTCATTCGAAGTGGTAGAAGTGTAGAACTGGGGTTGTTCTAACATTGAAAAGACTTTACTAGGTCTCCAGTTGGGTATCAAACGCTGCTGAAGCGGATTCTCAATGAACTGAGCCCGAGCTAGCATGGAAAATTTTTGGTCCTTGGTGTTGATGCCAAAGCCGTGAAGGAGAGGCAGATGCAGGGCGTCACGGTAGACCAGAATAAACTTTGGGTTAAGTTGCCGTTTCGACCCTAACTCCAGGAGGTAAAGGAGGATGGTTTGTTTGGAGACCAGAGAGGCGTTCTGTTTTTGCAGCCAAACTTGGAAGTTTTTCCAGCAGGTCTCGTATTGAGAATTGGTGGATTTGCGGTGTGACTGTATTAGAGCTGCCGCGACGGTGGGACAAACCTTTAGCTCATAGAACTTGGTGAGAAACTGTAAGCGTGAAAGGTCAATGACGTCTCGAACTGAACAGCGAGACTCGGTTTAGACGAGCTGGAAAATTTCTAGTTTGATGTCTGATCTAGCACACTTGGTCAGGATCGCGGGCCACCAAAGAGCTGCAGGGAGGTGCGGAGCTATAAATAGGTCTCCGCCGTGGAGGGATCTTAGCTTTCGTAGGCAAGGTTGTATCAGGTTCACTGGTAGGAAGAGGTACAGAGCTTTCCATTGGTTCTAGTCAGCGGATAGTGCGTCCGTCACTGTGGCTAGGGGATGGTGGAACCGGCACCCGAAGGCGGGTAGCGTTGCAGTCCCTGGGTGGGCGACGAGGTCGATTGAGAGAGGATGAGACTTCAGCAGGAGGTTGAAGGACTGGTGAGAGAGAGAGTCCATTCTGACTTGATCGCGTGGTCCCGTGAGAGGGAATCTGTCAAGGTGTTCAAGTGACCTGGAATGTTGCGTGCTAACCGAGTCCAGTGGTGCTGAAAGCACAAGTGGAGGAGAGAGAGTAGGGTTTGGTTCAATAAAGGGCTTCTGTCGGAGCCCTGTTTGTTAATTACGGACACAACTACCGTGTTGTCTGTCCTGATGAGAATGAGCTCCCTTTGGGGGAGACAGGGAACGAAGGCATAGAAGGGTAGGTTTTGACTCCAGAATATTGATGTGGCAGCGTTTGTCTTATGGTGTCCACGTTCCCCAAGCTGTGTGGCCGTGGGAAGAGGCCCCTGCCCAACCCGAAATTGATGCCTCCGTAAATACTGAGAGATGAGGAGGGGGAAGGAAATTGGGTTGGGTGGGTTGAGTTTCTCCGAGGTCGCCCACCACTGAACTTGGGCGCGAAGAGCGATTGGGAGCGGCAGGCGAGGTTGGCCTCGGAACTTGGGGCCAGTGATAATTATCTGGCGTATATGAAAGTCCCCCAGGTGTGTGACAGGAGCTATGAAGTTGATAGATCCCAGAAATTTCTGAGAGGCTTTTTTCAGAAATCGTTTGGAAATAAGAGCTTGGGCCTCCGCCACGACTTTCTCGATATTTCTTTGGCTTGGGGAAATCGTGTAGGCGGGTCCGTTCCAAGTGACGTGAGATTTTAGATTTTAGATGGTTGACTGAACTATTTCAGTCACCCATCTAAAATCTCACGTCAATAGAAAACGAAAAAGAAAGAAAAAATTATGAAACGTAATTGTTGTAGGGAATCTTTCAAGGATTCCAAAACTGTTTTTGTTTTTATTCTA
>LQNS02278129.1:7622176-7632433 GCA_001587735.2 Parhyale hawaiensis | reverse complement strand
TTCTCAGCTGAGGTATCAGTTTCGTCGCTCTGCGTTGGACTCTTTCCATCTTATCGATATCTTTACAGAGATGAGGTGACCAGAATTGAACAGCAAACTCTAAGTGTGGCCTCACTAATGCCTTGTACAAGGGAACGATGATGTCCCTGGACTTGTATTCGAAGTTTCTGGTGATGAATCCGAGTACTCTGCTTGCCATTTTCACACTCTTGTCCACTTGCTGACTGTGTTGTAGTTTGTTTGTAATAGTGATTCCTAAGGCCTTAGTTTTTGAGATAATGGAAATATATACGTATATATACCTATGCATTTTTTAAATTTCTAAGGAATAGAACTCAATGAGATTTCATGCTATTCTGTCTGATCACTACCCAACTAAAATATAGGGGAAAAAATTGGTTTCAAGCTGTGTTAAAAAAAAAAAAAAATTATGGCAAAAATGGAAAATCCTGCTTATTAGTTTTGTTAGGAATGTTTCAAGGATTCCAAAACTGTTATTGCTTTTATTCTAGCATGAAAACTTATTAGTTCTATTCCTTTGAAACTTAGAAAAAATGCATATAGCTACCATGTAGTTATATATATTTATAGATATTTCTCATTATCTGAAAAACTAAGGCCTTAATCCAAAAATTTGTGGAAGCAAAATATGTTTCTTTTTCAAAAATACATATACTATGCAAATTTCAGAACAATCTGTCCAAAATTGATTATTTTGCCCCCCCCCCATATTATGTTCCAGGTGCGAAAGTTCTACCCAACATTTTGTCAAAGGCCTCATCATATGGAATAGGAATATACTTGGTAGGTATAAAAGAGGAATGTACAAAAAAAAAATATCCACATTTACAATTTTTTTTTTTTTTCCAAACCTGTGACTGAAAATTCAGAATTGAATATTTGTTTATAAATGGGATTCCGGAGTCGGGCTTAAAATTCCGACTCCGACCCCTAGAGCAAGTGAGATTCCGACTCCAACTCCGACTCCACATCAAATCCTCCGACTCTGGCCGACTCCGACTCCGCAACCCTGCGCAAAACAACAATGTGATTCCAGAGTACAGTAGCTACCTATCATAAATGACACCAAAGAAAAACTTCTGAGCTGAAACAAAAGGACGCAGCTACCTTAATCCAAAGACAGCTGCATCAAGGATGTTAGAACAGACGAATTTAACCGCCTATTTATAGGTCCGTTCCTGCCAGTATGGTACCGGCAAAACTGTCAGAATATTATTATTAAGGAAAATATACTGTTACTAAAATAAAGTGTGTATTACAAAAAGGGATGTGGATCATGTGATACAATTTGGATGTTTATGGTGCAATGCAATCCAAATAGTTCCTTATTACATTGTCAATGCTTTTAATCATATAACCTAAACGGCAATATGACATATATGTTCTATTAACTATTTTAAATCCCTTGGAACTGTTGATCATAGACAAAAAAAATTATTTTTCCTTGTGCAGAGACGCATATAGTGCATGAATGCACAATGGCTGCTAAGCCTTAGTATAGTATTTTTTCTGCATCTACATAAACGGAGATTATACAACACATTAAGGTTAGTTTAATAAAGAAATTCCCAGTTTTAAGCTTTTTATGAGGGTAAGTGAAGATTATAGAAAGCTATGGATTTTTGTTATCATGGTAGAATGTGAACCTAATCATGGTAACTACTATGTGGACATTGCAATGGTACGATGTGGACTATCTACCTCGTCAAGAATAGGCCTAACAGCTCGGTAGATACGTAGCTGAGTTTGTTTTTTTGTAGGCAGGTACATTTTTAGAATTTAATATTGTATGTTCTCTTCTTTTCAGGATGCCTCGTAAGTGCCCTCCCTCGCAACGCACGCCAGAGTACTCAGAAGAAGCTATGGCTTTGGTGGATGTTGATGTTGGTGTCTCTTTTGGAGAAGTAGCAAAAGCTCGTCATGTACCGAAAACGACTCTACTGCGCCGTTATAAGGGCAAGGTCCGTTCGCCCTACAAGTTTGGAAAGACGTTGGCCCCTCTTTGAACGGAGGAATTCGCTCTAGTTAAAAATATTGCCACTTGGTAGAATTTGGGTTGTCTTTAGATTTTCACGAATTGCAACTCTTTGTCAAGGAATATCTGGATTCATGTTTCAGAGAAGTAGGGGGGATGTTGCAAATTGCCGCAGTTCCTGCTGATGGGGTTAGTTTTGTAAAGTTAGGTAGGCTCTCAACTTCCCCTTCTGTTTCGGGAGGTGGGCTGCCGATCGAGGTGGCTGACCTATTCCCGCTAGACTTCTACCTTCTTGTATTTCGTGTCTTTCCCCTGTGCGGTGCAGCTGAGCGAAAGCATTCAGCCGCGCCCGGGGGTTGGAGATGCTCAACTTGCGCCTTTTTCCTGTCAGTAGCGCACTGACCACTCTGAGACCTACCGGCAGAAAAGCAGAGACAAAATCATTGACAATTGAAAACGCGCTCTAGTCGGCGCACGAGCCTGTGGTTAAACACAGGAATAGTTCGGCGCGATATAGGCAGTGTGCCACTGAAGCGCTAGTAAAAACTACTACTATTGTGCAGTGAACGGTGTCATCCGTAGTAGGCATATGCATAGCGTTATAAACAGCGCAGTTGTAATGCTAGTTGCATGCCTCATCCTCTGATTCTGGGGCAGCTCCTGCCCAGTTACTGTCTGATGAATCTAATTTCTCCTCTGCCCTAAATCGCTAGTTGTGTCTGGGGTGGTAAAATACAGATTATCATAATTATAATGAAGCGTAAAGTGCCAGTTTGGTAGGTGAGGTACACTTCATCAAGCTTAACAAAACCCTTAAGTTTCAAGACGCGCTGGCCACTTTTCACAGTTGCACCAAGTGAAATTGGATTAGGGCACGTTCGGTTGGCCCCGAAATAGATCCTGACTTGTCCGAAACTGTTGGCTTTGCCTGTTAGTTTGAATGGTGTTGCGAGAGTCAGAAGCTACGCAATTATATTTAGCCAACTGAAAAGTCCATTTTATGATAAAAAAGGTTGAGTTTCTGAACGTTTCAGTGCTCGAAGCTAGCGCACCTGTGGAGTTTCGGAAATGTGAGCCTAAAAGGCTTCATTTCGGCGCCCAACTGAACGTGCCTAAGCTTCACCTGGCCACTCATGTAACCTATTGAGGCGATACGTCAGTTCTGCGTAAAGTGATTGCTGTGTGCGCGGGAGCTGCTCATATACCAAATTAGAACTCCTCGTGGCGTAAGACCATCACCCGCGGTAGGGGGCAAACTCAACGGAAGTCATATTCGATGGCCAGCTAATCCTAGTTTTTCATGTAGATGCTGTGTCCAACAAGGTTACATCGCTACGCCCCTACTATATTACCTCCTTATGAATAACATATTGAAATAAGGACGCCCCGTGCTCCAGACCATCTGCCGCGGTAGAGGCAAATTCGGCCCGGTGGAGGAAAATTCAACGCAGTCATTTTTTTATGGCCAGCTCGGACTAGTTTCTTTATATGGGTCACATCTAGGTCAACCCAGTAAACTCCTTACAAAAATTTATGAAGATAGCTCAACTCCTTCAACCACTTATTGGACGGACAGACAAACATACTTAAATCTTCAACGAAAACCGTATCGCCTCTTTCACTTAGTTTGCGGGTGGCAACTAGAGCCTTCTCATACTTGCTCTCTTCTAGTGGATTTATTGTACTGTGATACTCACTGGTCATAAACTAGTTCAAGAATTTAGCTGAATTTCAATGATCCCTTATTTTACTGATAATTTTTTTCTTTCAGGATAATACAACAGTGGGTCACAGAGGGCCAGACCCCGAGTCTGGGCCATCCTCTAGAAATGGGCCCCTTGGTCCGTGTACTCTCGGCTGTCGTGGCTAAAAAAGGTACCAGTAACAATTCTACCGCCTGGACACTGTGCATTATCAGCAGTGAACAGATTGTTGTGTATTGAAGAGACCATATTAATGAGTCGGTTGCTCTTATCAGCTACTAGCTAACTAGCGCTGTATCAGAGACAAGTGTATCACTCACCCCAGTGTAGTCGTATCCTGTCGGAGGTGTAATGGAACACGGGTGTACTACTTGCCGTAGTCACTCAAATTTATTAAGTACACGCGGGGGGGGGGGAATAAAAATTTTCAACATAGCTTATCACTAGAATTGAATTCGATAACTAAAACGAGTGAAAGTATCAGTACACGCTACACTGCACGGCGGCTACATATATTTGACAGTCTGTAGCCAAGACCGTTACAGACCACATTTACCAGCAAATTAACTGAATTTTCTATCCTGCTTTAGTAACTGAGAGTGTATATCCTTGTTCTAGCCTTCGAGCACTCGGAATATGTTCAACAAAATTTCACTGCATAGCTACTCGAAATGCCAATAATATGCATGGAAGTTATAGGATTCTATAGATTGCTCTAATACTTTCTAGTTCAACTCAACCAGATGACTAGTGGCAAGCGGTTAAGTGCACTGTGGAGATAATTCGCTACTGGCTTTCCCATAGGGCGCAGCTCTTATGTTTTCTGCTTTTATTTTATAGTCCGAGATACATATGAGCTCAGTCCTTCGCTCTAATTCGTAGCCAGATTTCTGATGGCACATGAGCAATGAATTGCTTTCATTCTAACGACCTATGGTATAAATTCGCTTAAATGGAAAATTATAGTATATGTTGGCACCCTCGAAGATCACAATAGAATAGGTTTTAGACATATTGGCGTCTCCACACGACAGGGCGTGCCCTCGGTCATGTCCTAGGGACATGGCTGTCGTTCAGTTCTCCAACATAAAACGGAAGACCAACCATTCAGGACATCGTGCACAACAGAATCAGCACCAGTTACAGAAATAAAAGAGCTCTATTCACAAATTCTCTGCATTCTTTTTCGACATAAGAATACACCACTGAAAATTACCAAAATATAGGAACAATATATTCAAAATTCACTGTAATGTAGGATATTGTGAAGCTACTTTGGCACAAATTTACTATTCGCATGCAACAGTAGATTTAGAACAGGCGACGCAAATATACTACAAAATGTAGCACAAAATAACTCAAATGCAAAATGTGAAAAGAGCTTACAGTTTTAGACTGATATTAGTGCAGAGACTTCCAATTCTCACGAGACTCCGTCTGAGTGGCTGGCGCGTGTACTCGCCTGCTGATCTGCAGTCCCGAGTACTGGGCTCAATGTTTTTTTTATACGCAAATGAGCTGATCAGCTCATTTGCAAATTCAACTACAGGTCACTAAATAAACTGCTTTCATCGCGGACCATGTAGACATATTGTAGAGTAGTTTTCCCTTTTTTATCTGGGACTGCAGATCAGCAGACGTGTAGGCACGCGTGGCCACTCATCTGGCATAAAATTACTCACCATAACTAACTGCATAGCATCGTTACGCCTTCCATAATTGCTTTAATTTATTTGACGTTTTAGAAATTATGAGTTAAATTTGTGGACTAAAGAATAATATTCTGATATAAAATAATATCGACAACCAAGTAAACCGCTACAATCGTGAACCATCCACAATATAATAATACACAGACTTTGGTCGCTTGCTTGCTCTCTCGCTCTCATGGTTGGTCCATCTCTCCGTCACGCTGTCGAAGATTTAGCACTCAGAAAGCCCGGTTTAATACACGGCACGCAGAAAGCCCGGTTTCTCTCTCACATCAATGCTTCCGTCAAAGAACGAATACCTCTAAACACTCATCACAACACACAATTACCCTCTTCTCTACGTGCTCCATATAAGGATTGGATAGGAAAATTGCCTACTAAGTCAAGCGAGCTGAGCAACAAGTCATTATCAGTGAATGCATTAGTTAACTACATAGATGTCATGGTACGTCTAATTCGTTGTTAGTGTGTCAGTTGGGAAGCCTTCCATAATTTGACTGGCATTAGTTGTGTAGTGTGGACAGGTATCTGCCACGAGGCATCTAGCTTATCTTTCAATTCAAAAGGGAAGGAGAGTTTTTACATCGCTGTAAGGTCAGTTGGACTCTTTATTCAAGTTAAAAGATAAAGACTCTAAAAATGGATTTTTTGGCCGGAGCGCGCAGGCGTGTATTGGCTTACATCTGCTTGCAAAGCTTAGACAGGTTACCGCGCAATGTGTATTTAAGAACGAGGTATATTGTTTGGCAGCACCGAACAATATATAATTTGTGGCTTGATGGGCGAAAGCATCGATCTTATAATAAAATTTGCTCAAACAAGTATCTTAATGGCAGGGATACAGTACCAAAGATTCGACACTGCCAGAAGATTCGGAAGGAAAATGACCGGTGTCTATTATGGGAAGGGGACTGATAAGCATTAGGAGCGCTGCACACAAGTTAGTTGCTATGGTAATCGTGATGAAGGTATTGTCAACAGGAATGCTGCTCCATACGGTTGCTGATCTGAGACACTGATGCTGACAGTTAGTTATAGTTAGGAAGTTTCAGCCTCCGTTTTCGAGCAGGACGATATCACAGAGGAAAGAACAAGGGACATATAGTATGACAAGAGAAACTGGGAACCCATGCACGAAGGTGTTCCCACTACACAGGATCAACGCGCATGGGAACAGCAAGTCGGGAAAGTAGAGGAAAAACAGATAAAGCATGAGCAAGTAGGAGTATGAAATCGGGAAGGAAGCAAAGTGGGCACGAAAGAGACGTCCCGAAGGCCTAGCTAATCGCTGAGGTAACCTACACGAGCCCCCTGGGGTGATGCTGACTGTGAAAATAAGAAAGTGTGCGAGTGAATGCAGTGCGGAAAGTACAGAAGCAGCGACCCAAAAGTAAAAGTTGGCTGGGTCAGAAGGCACCAGAGACCAAAGTTCAAAATAAGGCTAGGGCCCACGGTTGTTGTGCGGACACACAGAAATCCAGCATGGAGTGGTGCGAGGCAGTTCTATGTATGATGTGGACGCAACGCTTGCGGAGTATGGAAAAAAGTAAAAGGGATACCAGTCCATTACAGACTGCCTGCAGCAGCTACATAGACATTGGTAACAGTAGACTACGGTACTGGTGAGAAACATGAGGTGTGGTAGCAGGTCAGATCACTTTTAACGCTTTCAGTAAAATACGCATTTTCAGAGTCACTGAAATCGGTGAGATGCATGGGAAAAGTACTACAAGAATTAATAAATCCGTTGGAGTAAATTTTTTTTTTTAAAAGCGGTGAACGTCCGTCACGTTCATTCAATTTTAATAAGTCTTTTGATGAGTATGTTTTACATTGCAATATATATATATATATATATTTCATTAAACATGGGTCACTGATCTTGAAGCCGCATAGCAAAACTTATGGCAAGTTGGTTGTGCAAATCCTGGACAGAAAAACTGGCCTAATTCACGATACCTTTGACACTGGAATCTTAACTAGCAGCAGAATGTGTACGACCACAGTTAATATGGAGCTGAGGATCAAGAATCATATTATGGCAGTGCAGAGAAGTGCTTTGCTCGCCATTCCATAATGAATTATTATATTGGTATTGTCCCGCTATTTCTGAAACTTAAACAATAGCGATAAGATGATTTACTCGGCTTACAGCCGGAACCACAACGTTGTGCTCAGGTGGCAAAAAATGAAGGAGGAAAGAAGAAGAAAGAAGCGTCCGCGCGGACGGTCTCTTCTGTAGCCCTCCGCACGGGCGAGGTAAGAGCCCCGCAGAAAAAGTCGGTCACCTCGATCGGCGGCCCACCTCGCGGGATAAAAAGGAAATATAGAGAACCTACCTAACTCTACAAAACTAACCTTCTCAGCAGGAACTGCGGCCAGATGCTACTACATTCCCTGCGGAGAAGGCACTCGGGAAGTCCATAATCAACTTAGTAGCCAATGTGCTGTACAAACTGCCACTACATAGGAGATGCTGTCTACGGTAACCAGAGTGTGTTGGAACATTACAATTTTTAATTGCTTGATTCTGAAGAGAATTTGTATTTACAGTCTCTGTGAAGGCTCTATTGGACTACCCTATAGTCACACAGTATTGCTATGGCTCTACCTGGTGAAGGTGTTAGTTAAGCCAAGTTATAGTCAGAGGATCAAGCCTCCGTTTCCGTAGAAGCCGATGTCAGAAAGGAAAAAAAATGACATATTATGTCGACAGACACGTGGAACCGATGGACGAAGGTGTTGCAACACAGGAACATCGTGCATGGTCCCAGTATGTGCGAAAAGAAGAGACAGGATGGAGAAATGTAAGATCAATAGGAGCATAAGATCAGGAAGGCAGCCGAGCGGGTACGATAAGCAGACGCCCCAAAGGTCTTACTAATGGCTAAGGTAACCTATATAAACCTCCTGGGGCACTGCTGACATAAGGATCGGCGAACTTAACTAACATGGGTACTGCATGGCTTATTGCTCACACTATGCCCCCTGAGAAGCCCAGTGAAGGTGGTTAGTAGTCCCTGGAAGCGTACACCATGAAAACAGTTCCCAAAAGTTTCTATACTGTCATCGAATTGGCTACATAGTGTGGCAAATTAATAAAGCTGTTCATACATGCTCAAGTCTGTTTTCGCACCTTCCTCTAGAACCATGGGGAAAAGGAGTGTCCCAAACTTGACCCATGGAAAACAAATAGCTGCCATCTAATTGGCCTCAACAAAAGTCTCTCAGTAGCACCTTGTTTTCCAGCGGGACTGAGATCTTACAGTCGCTCAACAAAGTTGGAGCAGCTGAGGCCATCCCAGCTAATTGGGCCTCACCTGAGGGTTCTGCTATAGGTTTTTCACCATCGTCACTAGCGTAAGTAGCCGACAGTGTTCCTTGGTGCGATGGTTCTTTTCTTACATCCACCTGCAAGCGAATATGGAAAAGGCTTAACGGGATCGAAGTTTAGAAAATATGGATAATTGTACTTCAGAAAAAAGCAAGCGACGGCGCTATTATTTTCTACTGGTTATAGACTCGACAAAGTGGTAACCAAGACGGATTTGCCAAATAAACGAGGTGAGACTCACTAGGTCCGGCTTCTTCCATGTATAGGAAGCGACAATCAAGCAACAAAATTTAGCTCTCTTCCTCAACAGAAGAGTAACGTTATTTCAAAACAGTGAGTGCATCAGAATAATTAGGAGCAAGAGAGTATTTCCTAATGTGGGATATCACAACGAAGAAGCGAGAAGGCAGGCTTTGCCAGGCAGAATGGCACCATCCAGTTGTCGTCCGTCATATTGTAACATTGAACTGAACGTGAGAGGTCAACAGAGGTCCAGAAACTGAGCGTTAGGAGAAACAATAAAGGGTGTACGATGAAATGATAAGAGAGTTGAGGCTGTGTGTTCCGGCACAGCTTCAAACTATCAACTTTCCACGTTTCTCCTCCGAGACCCAATAATACGAGCAAACTTCCGAGAGGTTACGCATGCCATTAGTAATATGTACTTCGATAAAGAGGTTAATTACAGCCCGCCTGAGTTGAAGGTATTTCCCGGGCTCCTGGAAAGTACTGTTCGAAATATCGAGGAAGTGAACCATAACCCCGTTTTTCCGAAAGAAACCTAGGAAAAGATGGAAAGAGCACTAGAGAAAAGTTCCCGCTAGAGAGTAAGCTGCTCACTGCATATGTAAGAATGGAATTAACTGAGTTTGATCGGCGGAATTTGTACCCGAGAATGCCGAGCTTCCATGGATTAGCTGGTATAGCTCACTGCAGAGTTATTACTCGAAAAGGATCGAAGCATTTACGATATGGTGAGGGACTTCACCCATAGGAGTAAAATAGTCCAATCTTATCTACACCGAGGGCAACGTGGAAGTTATGAAGAAACGCAAAAAGCAATTGATTAGATTATATTAGATTAGATAGACGGCAAGACGAACCAACAGGCCCATTCTCAAAGAGACACCGAAACTTGCGCCCCGGCCTTCTAAGAGCTGTTGCCATTGAGTAAGATATGAACGACTGGGGGAGAGAGAAGAAGGAAAAAAAAGAAGAGGAGGGAGAAGAGTCTCAGCAAAAGAGACGATCACGAATATATGAAATTATGATCAATAGCCGCTGATATGCGGAGTTAAAAATATCAGACAGTGTAGTTGGAGCGGAAGAGAGAAGAAAACGGATTTAGGAAGCCCTGGAGGCTTAAGCCGTTAAGAGTGTGCGACTCCTGGAGGAGGAATCCTTGGCTGTGGGGGATGTCTCTCCCAATGTAAGTCAAGACGATTTTTAAACGCGTTGACTGATTCCGCACTAACAACGTCGGAAGGGAGTCTATTCCAAATGCTGACTATG